>KZ308713.1:470798-482458 GCA_000376725.2 Ladona fulva | reverse complement strand
GTGTTTTCCCTCACAGTGGGGTTTTTGTCTTCTCCAACCTTCAGTTGAGAAGATTTTTCCCCACAAACCCAAAATTTTATTGTTGTTATAATTTTTTCTTTTAACTTTAAATATTGAATTAAATTACGTATTTGCAATTGAGATTAGGTGCAAGAAAGGCCAAGTTGGCCGAACCTCGCCTTTACAAAGAGTTTATTAATTCATTCAAACGCAGAGAAGCTCCGAACAAATACTTAGCGAGACACCTTTTATCTCGGAATCGCGCATGCGCTCTAACCGTGATCATATCACTTTTATTAGTCTCTTTTATTGCTCTTCACTTTCTTCTTATTGCCCGACGAAATTATTGCCTTCTTTTGCGTGGGAAAAACAATTCTGTATTGCCCCGTCAATCTAGAGATTCCTTTTCAGCATCTCGTTTATGTCACTTTTGATGTAACTATACAGTCAAACCTCGGATTGCATAATTCGTTAATCCGATAACGTAATCCGAAGCACTCGCACATCGAAATAATGTAAACCCAGATGATTCGTTCCAAAAACTAATAATTTTCACATACATGATAATGATAAACACAAATTACCATCTTATATTTTTATTATTTAAATATAAGTTAATCTAATTTTAATTTAATTTAAATTTGTTATTAATTATTATGTAGAAAACATTTCACTGGAATTAATGGAAACACTGCTATCTCTTAGTTCATCGGAATCCTTTTTTTTTGTACGACGTTAACAAGGAAATTGTCCAGTGTCACTTTTTTAAAATTATTTCGCGGAAACAAGACATTGCATTGTCGTTAAATAGATTCATCGCTCGCAATGTTACCGTCTTGTCTGAAGATTCTTCATCAATTTCAATTAATTTTCTTGTAGGTTCGCGGATTTTTAGAATGATACAAGAGTATGGGCTTGAAATCACAGCTTACATTCGCACAAAACAAGAGGGTGAGACGGTCTTCCATGGGCTTATGGCCGAGCTCTGAATTCTTTTTTGGTGTAATGTATGTTCTCTTACGTACCTTTTTCCAAAAAAATCCTGTCTCATCGGCAGACAAAACCGCGTATACGTACTCCATGTACTGCTCATATTGCAGGACCTCGTTAGTAATACAGTACTCGCTCGGCATAAGACCGAATGGCAAATATATACATTTCCACCCATAATTACTGTAGCGATAAATGCTCTCGAAATATATCGAAAGCCTCTAACTAAACCAACGTGAAATTTTACCGTTCGCGGCGTTTACACCCCTTTTTTATTCTTCCATCCATTTTCACCAAACATTCTGTCGAACATCATAAAATGATCATTTATTTCAAAACTCCAGCCACTCATGCTCACGTTGGAATCATTCAATTTTTTGTCTACGCCTTTGCGTTTCATTTTTCTTTAAATCGATTTCCTCTGCAACTTTATCCCTTAGCCATACGGCTCATTCAGTTAGCTTAGCGTTGTACTTTTAAAATTTTAAATGGATGTGATTTTTTGAAATGCTGCCGTGGTAATAAAGTTATAATTTTCTATCGAATTCACTTTAACTATTAAATTTAAAAATTTGTGTGTTTCTCCGCAAAGATTCAACTAGCTGAGGCTTGGTCCGCTGCCCTTCGCCCGTTTCCGGAGGATTTCGCCGCCATGGTCATTGTAAGTGCTGCTTATTCAGATTCCTAATTTATCTCACACATTATGTGGCCGATTACAACGGGAAGCCGCGAAGTTGAAGAAGTGCAAGCGAGGGAAATTACCACTTCTATCCCAGGGCGGAAATGTGATAAACGCGATAAACTGTTGCGGACGAAAATATATTTGCGAGAAAGCGGCAGTTTGCGAATCAAATCATTCCGTTTTTCAGGAACTCATATAAAATTAGCCAAAAGGAAAGTTTCATTTACGATAATACAAAGTTACAACGATCGACACAATTTGGAGACGGAAGAGCTACAACTGTCCTGTAGAAACTATTTTATAAAGTTATTTGAGAACCACAAGTATACTTTGGCAAATGAGATAATTTTATCAATTAAAGGATTGTCAAGACAATCGTCATCCTATACTTAATTTCTTTAAATATATTTCTAGGGAATTTAAAAATCGTGGAATTCGTTCAAAAATTGCTTCCTTTCATTTCGAACAGAGTATGAATTATAATTATGTTATGTTACATTTATTTGTGCATACATTATAATATTGGTCCTCCTTTTTGAATGCTATGAAAAGTGTTACTTGCAGAGTCATTGTGCTTCATTAACGTGGGCTAGTTTTGCTTACAGCATTCTGTCTCATTGAGGGAAGCAATGGCAATTACCTCACTCCACATTTTGCCTCAGCCCTCTCTCCAAGGTTTTTCGTTGCTTATGGCGGAGTTCAAATCTGCCTTCATGCTGAAGAGTGTACAGATAGACATTATAATAATATACAATGCATTGTAATCCACTGATTGAATGAAAGAGACAGGTTATCATAACTTTCTGGTTTGTTTGTCATTAACTACGCGTGTTTGTTTCCAAGTTTAAGTTCCAGACGTTCCAGATTTCCAGAGAATCCAACGATGAAAATGTGAGGATAAATCTGAGCTGGTCCTTGGATATGAATGAATCAACTCTTTATAAAGGCGAAATTAGGCCAAGTTGGCCTCTCTTCCACATATCCTCTATTGTCTATATATAGGTTGAACTAAATATTTAGTGTCAAAACAAATAATACAAGAAGATTCGTAGTGGGGAAAAATCTTCTTATCTGAAGGTTAAAGAGGACAAAAGCCCCACTGTGCGGGAAAATACTCACAGAGAAGGGGGGAAAAGAACGGCGAAAACACCGGAAAAGAGTAACATCAAATCTATGCAAAAGAAAATGCAAGTTAATATGTTTGAATTAACAATCTATGAAAAATAAAATCTAAACCCCATAAGAAAGGTTTTAGGCATAACAAACACAAAGTATGCAATTACATTATACACACATCTTACGTCGGCATTTAAATCGACACTCTTATTATCCCTTGGTGTTCACACCCCACTCTCCGAAAGGCGGCTTGCAGGGTATTTATGTGGATCAGATGATAAAATATGGCTGATCTGTGTATCGACTGTGTCCATAATAAAACTTACGGTTCTATTGTGCATATTTATCTTGCCTACACGCACGACATATTTGTATTAAGTTTAGAATTGGGCATCCAATTTGACTATATACGTGATGTATGTAAACCTTATGTGTTAAAAGAATGTATATTCTTTAATTGTGTAATTGATTTTAATACTGATTTAAAATATATGTTTATCATTATTGTATACTTATATTACCTTTTCTTTAAGGTTTTTGTATTTTTTTGTTTTTACTTATTTGTCATCTTTTTATATTATGTACTCAATGTTTTTGCTGTTTTTTATAAATCCCTTTTTTGCGGGTGTTTTCCCTCACAGTGGGGTTTTTGTCTTCTCCAACCTTCAGTTGAGAAGATTTTTCCCCACAAACCCAAAATTTTATTGTTGTTATAATTTTTTCTTTTAACTTTAAATATTGAATTAAATTACGTATTTGCAATTGAGATTAGGTGCAAGAAAGGCCAAGTTGGCCGAACCTCGCCTTTACAAAGAGTTTATTAATTCATTCAAACGCAGAGAAGCTCCGAACAAATACTTAGCGAGACACCTTTTATCTCGGAATCGCGCATGCGCTCTAACCGTGATCATATCACTTTTATTAGTCTCTTTTATTGCTCTTCACTTTCTTCTTATTGCCCGACGAAATTATTGCCTTCTTTTGCGTGGGAAAAACAATTCTGTATTGCCCCGTCAATCTAGAGATTCCTTTTCAGCATCTCGTTTATGTCACTTTTGATGTAACTATACAGTCAAACCTCGGATTGCATAATTCGTTAATCCGATAACGTAATCCGAAGCACTCGCACATCGAAATAATGTAAACCCAGATGATTCGTTCCAAAAACTAATAATTTTCACATACATGATAATGATAAACACAAATTACCATCTTATATTTTTATTATTTAAATATAAGTTAATCTAATTTTAATTTAATTTAAATTTGTTATTAATTATTATGTAGAAAACATTTCACTGGAATTAATGGAAACACTGCTATCTCTTAGTTCATCGGAATCCTTTTTTTTTGTACGACGTTAACAAGGAAATTGTCCAGTGTCACTTTTTTAAATTTTCGTGGAAACACGACATTGCATTGTCGTTAAATAGATTCATCGCTCGCAATGTTACCGTCTTGTCTGAAGATTCTTCATCAATTTCAATTCATCTTCTTGAAGGTTCGCGGATTTTCAGAATGATACAAGAGCATGGGCTTGAAATCCCAGCTTACATTAGCACAAAACAAGAGGGTGAGACGGTCTTCCATGGGCTTATGGCCGAGCTCTGCATTCTTTTTTGGTGTAATGTATGTTCTCTTACGTACCTTTTTCCAAAAAAATCCTGTCACATCGCAATGAAGAACTTGCTGCGGCAGGCGGAAGGTAACAGGAACTACAAATTTCCTCAGTTTTAAATATTCATGTACATAGTAATGGTTACTAGGGAAGTAGTGACGCTCGGCAGACAAAACCGCGTATACGTACTCCATGTACTGCTCATATTGCAGGACCTCGTTAGTAATACAGTACTCGCTCGGCATAAGACCGAATGGCAAATATATACATTTCCACCCATAATTACTGTAGCGATAAATGCTCTCGAAATATATCGAAAGCCTTCATTTAAAACCGTTATTGTCACGTTGTTTGATTTTGGATTTCATTCCTCCGCAAAAACTGTTGTTCGAGTTTCTTAACGATAGGGAGAGAAAAGTAAAAAATTGTTTTGCTCGCTTTGAAAGGGAAAATTTATGATGAAATAGATTGATAGGATTAGTTCGCGAAATTTCTGCTATCGATTTGTAAGATAAGCGCAACAACTACGCGCTATTTGCTGAAATTGGAAAAAGCTGAAGTTCAAATTCACGTATATGTGAGGAGGTGGACTCAAGACGGTTCATCTCAAGATTGCTGAGATTTTTCATTACTAAATTACCCACAGCATTCGGCATATGCAGATGATGCAGTTGCACTCGGTGGAAGATCAGAAGACGACTTTGCAGGCCGTAGAGAGGAAAGCAATAAAATTAGGCGTCCGGTCGAGTCCAACAAAAAATATAGATGATATTTGGAAGAGATGACAAATCAGAAATCCAAGAAAAAGGAGTGAACGGCAATATCTACAAATGTAACCTGCAAGCCTTCTTTTGGCGTGTAGCACGGATGCATGCATCATTACAACATCTATGAAAGAGCCAAAGAGTTTAAACATTTTGGTGCCACACTATCAAAAATGCCTTGAGTGAAATGGAGATAAGGCGAGTAGACAACATATGATTATACGCACATGACAACGTTTAGTTCGTAGAATGTCTCAAACTAACATTCTAAATAGGCCTTTATTCTTCGTGTAACTCTATCTTGTTATCAAAGCTATTACTTTAATAATAATATTATTTATTACTTATGCTCTGGAGAACAACCATAAGAGCAAAAATATAGGTACTATAGTGTTTCGGCTCAACACAACGTTGATAACACCACAATACAATGAGGAAAATTTAAGCAGTATTAATTCAATGCCAGTTACAATAAGAATACTTCAGGAAATATGTAAATAAACAGACAAATAATAAAATTTTACAACATANGGAGAAACGACAACCGATGGACATCAGCAGTTCTGAACTACACACCAAGAGACGTGAAGAGACCAAGAAGAAGACCAAGGGACCGATGGAACAGAGACATAATTCAGTAATTAGGGGTAACATGGCAACGAGAAGCTCAGAATAGAGAGAATTGGAAAGCGCTTGGAGAGGCCTACATCCGACGTCGGATTGAAAATGGCTGAAGAGGAGGTGATTAAATAGCTTATCTTTAAAATATTGCACCGAAGTGGAGTTTTTTATCTGAACTGGTAGAGAATTCCAAAATGTGAGGCAATCATTAGAAAAGATTTACTATGAGAGAACTTGGAAACAGGATCTAAAGAGTATTGCAATTATCAAGAGAACGTGAATCAGGAAAATCTTTGGAGCAGTTGAAGACACCAAAGACTGGTGGAGACTGCACAATATAGAAATAAAGAACCCATCAGAGGACATAACAGTTTAGAGCAATGAAATGGGCTGTACTCGTGAATGAGCAGAGAGCGATGTCCAAAGATTGTAATGCACATGGCTGTAGCGGGGAAAAGAGCGTTGGGGCGGCCGAGGAAGAATTGGTGGTTTGACGGAGAAGATGTGCAGAAAAATACATGGGATCAGTGGAGGAAAACTGCTAATGACTGGAAAGCGTTGGTCATCACACGGTGCTGATCGACTACCATAGACACTTATTACAATGATGCACGACAATATTTCCTGGTTTCCTATTCGTTTGAAATTAACACAGCATTGCATTATCAAACCATTTATATTCAAAGGTGGCGCAAAAAATGACAACTAAATCATAATGCAAATAAATACTCTGTAGTAAACTTCTCCGAAAGGAAAAAATTACGTCAGAACCACCCAAACAAAGTTAGTGGAATAAATATAAATTTAGTCGGCTAAAATGAATACCTCAGAATATCTCTTACGAATAACTTATACTGGAGCACACATATTCGAAAAAGTGCGGTAAAGCATCTAAAAAGCTCTGTTTTATAAAGCGTATTGTAGGTAGATGCGATGAAAAGGTTGCAGAGCGATGTTATTTCACCTTATGCAGGCCCCATCTGGAATATGCGGCGTGTATATGGGACACAGCGGATGAATCGAATGCTCGCGAACTCGAGAAAGTGCAGCGCAAGGCGATACTTAAAAGATACCACGATAAAGAAGCAAGCGTTACGCAAATACTCTCAGACGCAGGTTGGGAATCCTTGAAAGTAAGGAGATTAGACTGCGATTGCTTGCCAAATTTAGCGAAAGTATATTTGCGGAAAACTGAATCGGCATTATTTATGCGAGCCCCTTCTGCTACCTCGGCTGCTTCGACAGGAATACGACGAAAAGCCGTCTTAAGGATTCATTCATTTCGTGAACGACAACGATAAACTAAAGAGGTAACTCGCTTGGTATTCACATCCCCTGCCACACGCCGAAAGGGGCAGTGTTTACGTAGATGTAGATGAACAGGATGAAACTTGATTCCAGAATCTGAACGCCTGTAATATAAATCCGTGAGTGGGCAATTGTTTCAAAAGTAATAATGCAGAACCACTGCGGTGAGTGTGCGGTCGATAGATTTATTTGTTTGGGCGATTTCCAAACGCTGAATTTCCCCAACTAAAATACGTAATTCCACACAAATTGAGCCTGAATAATCGTTCAGAAGTTCTGAATTTTTCTCTAATGAAATTGGTTTGGTTTCTAAAAGGAGACTGTGGGGATGATGTTTAATAAATCCATTCCTTTGCGAGGAATCGGTGAGGTTTATGGCAGTAATCCAAAACAGACATTTCAGATATATGTAGTATATTAAGTTCGGGAGAGATGCCCCACTTAACATATAAATCACTTTAGCGTGAACAGTAGTTTAGTAGAAAAGGTGGAATTTGTTTAATAACACAAATATGTACTTCAGTTTCGTGTATAACGTTTAAACTGCAGAAAAAGCGGAATATACCAATAATTCTGAAGGTAGCTGAGTAAGACTTGCACTCATCGACACGACTGTCGTGACATTTGCATCACAACATAGCGATTAACGCCGTTACTATGACAACTGGGGCATCTCTCTATGGTTTGCTCTTTAGAAATTGTTGAATCAATTGTCCATCAGTTTTTATTTTATGCTCCTCAATCTGTGCTAAAAAGAATCGTTCGTCCTATGATTCTCTACTATAATTCTAATCTAATAGTCATAAAAGGGGGGCGATCGCCCTCATCCCCCCTCCCTTAATAGTCGCCACTGCTGCAATTGAAAGAGTGCTTGCGCCTCGTGGAAAATTCAGTGATATTATGGTATGCAAGGATATACAGTTACATTTTCCTATGATGAAAACTCTAATACTAGAAAGTCTTTCGATTTTACGTCGATTAATAACTACTTAATTCATTTTCGGAAATTATACGAGCTTCATCACGTTAAAAGAGAGTTTTGACCGATATCCAATGTGGGACGAAGTTGCGTTATCGAAGTATTTCTTTGAAGTTGAATTTTATAGATAAATTCGGATTCGTCAGTTGAATAGCCGCTAGGAACGAAGTAAAAGTCCGTGAGCGATTCTACTTAGCGTTGGCCAGGCCTCATCTTGAGTATGAAAGTAGTGTAATAAGTGTTGTATTCGAGAAATAGAAAAGATACAGTGCAGGGCGATGCGTTTCGTATGAAATTGTTACGACAAATTACTGAGCGTTACCCAAATGCTTCAGGACGCAGGATGAGAATCTCTAGAAGATTTAAACAAAGGCTTCATTTACTAAATAAGTTCAGAGAAAGTACGTTCTTAGAAGATGTAGCCGATATTATACGCTTTCCGTGTTACAGACTCCTTTCTGATGCTGCGAGGAAAAAACAGGGAAATATAAGCTAGAACTAATGGTTTAAAGAATTCATTTTGTCCGCGAACGATACGCGAAAATAATCGATTAGGAAAGTAGAGTCATGGTGCATGCACCCCCTGCCATACACCGGAAGGCGGCTAGCAGGCTACATATATGTATGTTATATATAATGTTGATAGATCGTGAAAAATATGCAACTTGCGAAAAATGTCTATTCTTCTGCGATGTCTCGATTTCAATATTTCTTTATTTCTCTCAATCCGCTCCAACGAAAAGAGACACGAAAACAGTATGGAAAAAATTTGATTTGATTTAAGAGCAATAGAATGCGTTGAATACAAGGTTAGGGGAATATAATTGAAAATTAGATAGTAGTCGGTGATGATGGATGGGGACTAAAAGAAAGAAAGGGATGAATGAGGATGTGGAAAGAAAGGGCAAATTACAATAATAAGACGTAGAGACAATCGGAGTGAAATAAAGATAAACGAAGAGACGGAATATGGGAAATTATAGGCTTGAGAAACGTGCGGCGTTTTTCCCACAAAGAAGGGTGAAAAAAGTCCATCGGAGGTGTTACTTCATTAGGAAAAACCGCCATAGCTAAGCGTGCACAACAAAAGTCACCTCGGGGAGACTGCGGAGTCGACCGATGACATGGCAAAGAATTCAATGCAAAGATGCGGATAACGAAAACGCAATTTCATATCCGAATCTTTAAATATGACGAAGATTTGAGTGCATTTCCTCGGAGGATAGAATTGCGGCTACAGATCAATTCGCCTCTATTCTTGTCCCTCGTGCGGCCGTTTTCCGAACTACTGGGATGACTCACTGATTTCGTAGTGACCCAATTAGAGAAGATGCCGCTAGCGGCGCTGCCTCCGCGAATTTCGGAGTGGAGCTGAGAAGATCACGTGACCGCGTCGACCCACATAACCGATGTTGTCATGAGTTCATCATCACGTGATCTATGCCGATTGCGAATCTCGAAGAGGAAGGAGCAGGTGCGACGGTGTGCCAGTCTCTATCATAAAGAATGGAATTATAAGTTGAAGAAGTAAGATTTGATCTCGATTGTCCGAACAATAGTGGCGTCTTGGGGCTAAGTGTGTTTAGAATCCCCTGTTTTTACTTATTTCCTGGTCTATGTCTCAACTATATGATTCAGTTATCATATATTTACAAACGCACTGAAACATCGCACCAATTACAAAATCTTCAAATTTCATAGTCTCTCCTTATGAGTTGATTCTGTGTTATTCCCCATTTTGCTGGCCTAGTTTCGAAATTCAAGGTGCTCTTACATTTCATTGACGCAGTCATACATGAAGCATGTTGCTCGCGTTTCCTGATTTTAATTACCATCTCTGCCGACTTTTGCTGTACCAAGTCCGCTGCTATTTCTCCTCTCTTTATAATAATTGTGACCTTATGGAACGATCATGTCTTTTGCTATACTCTTACTATTAACTCTGTTTATTATTTTAGCGGACTTAAACAACAATTCCCTAACCAGGATTCGAACCCGAGACCTATACTTGTACGCTATACCCATTCGCCGACATCACCCACATCTAAGAATGCAGATCTTTTAATTTGCATGAATATGAATAGATTTAGACAGTTTTATGTATTATTCATTGGATAAAATATCAGTCTCTCTCATAAGAAATTTCAATTTTATTTACTCCGTTGCCCATATCTTACAATTCATTTTATGTTTCAAATGTCTTGTATTTTACTGTAAACTTTCTATTTGAATCCAAAGTTTAAAGCAGATTAAAGAGCAGTGTTATTCATTTACGACCGTAACTATTAAAAATTTATAAATGTACATCTGAGTGTTTACCAATTATTTCTGACAGAACTTAAGTGGTGAGTATTGTCTATAAATTGCTTTTTCACTATTTTTTGTTGGATCAGCTTATAAGCGATACCAACGTTTAAAATTTTAAAAACATAACCCAAACATGAAATAACTCATGGTTAGAAACGAAGTTTGTCCTTCTTTCCGCCAGCAGACTAATGCGCAACTCAATGCTATTGTATCGCTTTTCGCGAATCCTCCAAAGGAATCGAAACTTATTCTCGATTTGAGTGTGTGAGAGCAGACGTCTGAGTAATGAGATAATTCAAAGAAGTTGTTTAATAGCGAGCGTGGTAATGAGCAGTGAGCAAAGCGACTTCTTTCGTCATCCGGCGATTCCTCGAAGGTGATCTCACTTCTCCTTGGATCTTCCTATTCATCGGCGCGATCCGATGTTTTCCCATCAATAGTCCCAAACATACACTGCCCAGATTTCGGAATCGAGAACGGGATTTCCCGAGAATGATTCCAGAATTCCCGAAATCATCTTTGTCCTTTGATTTCCGCGATAAATACGTCTACTCGTAATTTACGCCGTTTGGTAATCTAAGCACGACTATTCATTCCACCGTGACGAAGCCGGATAGTGTTTAGAGTTCGAATGGTCGCGCTGAGAAACAAACGAAGAAACGTAAGTATTTGCGGATAATTACTCAGCAGAAATGATCAGTTTTAATTACGAAGCTTCGTCAGAAGAATTATCTGTTACTGTAATCATATTTGCAGTGTAGTGAATGCGCAGTTGATGGTATAGACAGAGCAGATGTTGAATGCACTGATTCATGCGCAGATGGAGTTCATGGTTATGTCTGTTGACTTCGCTTTGAGACCAAGTTTGGAAATATATCGCGTGAACTTCGTTGCTTTTACATATTTTAAGGATAAGAAGAGATTCATAAGATGTAAGAAGATACTCTCAAACTCGCTCGAGTAAAGTCGCATTATTATTAATATTTTGGGATTTGTTTTACAAGTTATTCCTTTACTTTTTGAATGGTTTTATTTTTTCCTGTTTTCTGGTCCTAAAAATCAAAGTTGGTCTTATAAATGTCGATCAAACACTTCCATACATTTATTACTATTTTTGGTACTTGATTTTATTACTTATTTTATCAATTATTATTATTTATTTTTTAGAGTATTATAAATTTATTAATGATAGAGACGTTGATCGATTTGAAATCTCAAAATGTTGAGCCTGTGTCCCCAAATGTACATCTACACACTATTAGCGTGTGAGGCCTC
>KZ308713.1:459813-470497 GCA_000376725.2 Ladona fulva | reverse complement strand
CATAGACTTTTTCCCCATCTTACATTATGGCTCAATAAGGAAATTAAATCCAAACTATCTCACTCCTCATCTTGGCTTGTAAGCCTCATTTAATTTCGAAAGCTCTTGTTGGCTAATAATGAATTTACTTTTAACAAACAATATATAATTAAGGTTATGAATACATGAGTAAACAAAAACAGTACCTACTAAAAATTACATAATATAAAATAATTCAAATACAAGCATACAATTCTCCTTAGGTGAAGAGAAATATGCCCAACAATTCAAAAGCGAAGAATACATAATTACGTGGCAACAGAAGTTATATTTTAAGCCAAAATGAGATAATTTTTCTCCGTAATTATGAAAAATTTTCAGTTATATTTATAGGTTCACCTGTGAGGAGCAGCTATTTTTATCGCTTCTGTGCCTTCAGTTCGTTATTTAAAGGCAATAAATACTTCAATGATCGGAATCTATTTTAAGCGAAGAATAAAATTGCGGAATATTGAAACTATTTTTTGCTCCCCGTATAAAATGCTGTAAAAGTTGGGATTCTCTTCCGTTATCGATTGAGAATATTCGGAGGGAAGAAAACGCCGATTGGGAAGTGCTCATCGGCGAAGAGAATGGAATTTCTGGACTTATTCATAAGTGTGACGGAATATTTGAGGAGAAAAGTTGGTGTACGGCGATGTTCTACAAAGAGAAATCGAAAAGTAGCATTCCGTGAGAAATGAAGCACGCGAAGTTGGTGCTCTCTCGTCACGAAAGCACGCTCGTATCATCACGTCCTTCTATTGCGAACATTGTTTAAAGAGGAATCGAAAGACGAAACAATTGCTACGGGGAAGGCGTTTTCAGACGATGCGAAATTGTTTTCTTTTCTATTTACAAGGCGAGGATGGAGTTAATTCTACGTTTAGATAATTCCCATTTAATCAATTTAATTTTAACGCTACAAATGAACGTGTAAATAGATGCAAAAGGAAATTTTCAACGCGAACATTGTAGAGGAATATGCAATCGTGGATAAGGACTCCCGCGTATTGGTCGGTATTTATGTACAAAGTTTAAATAACAAATTTTTGAATCTACGTCTACAGCAGAGAGGTACTAAGAAATGCTCTTCATGTTAATGTTCAGGGCAATCGGAGTCCCACAGATCATCCTAATGAAATGTACTAATTATCCAAAAATGGAAAGAGGAATTTGGGAAACTTGAAGAACCTGAAGTTGTCAAATACGTTATTGTAATGTCGTTGTCTGTAGTTGAGAAAAAGTATGGTTAAGATTCAAAGCAGTATGTGAAATTTAGATCTTTAGCCCTATCCTTGAGAAATAGCTTTTCAAAAGTCCAAAGTTAAAAAATTAATCACCGAAAAACCTTTGGTCGACTCATGCAAGAGAAATCTAAAAATTGATAATAAAATTTTGGGAAATTTCGGAAACTGATTATACATGTCTACAGAGAGAATCTCTGAAAGACATTATTTTCTTCCTTGTTTGTCAATTGTGTTTATTTCCCGGTGATGTGCCAATATGTCCTTCCATCATTTTCTAAATAGTCTTGCTATTTTAACTTTCCATTTTTTGCGGTCCTTTCTTTCATTGTTTACTTTATTTAGGCTCTAAATTTGGTGGAAAAATTAACTTTAAGGTTTCAAAAACGGGCGACAATGTTATGATGTGGTATTTATCGTAAGACAAATTATCGAAAAAGCGTTAGAGTGTAAAATCCTTGCATACATGTGTCTTTCATATGTACAAAACAAACTTGACAACTTCCGTTTTTCGTTGTTCGATGCAGTAACTAGTGCTTATGAAAAAGAGAGTACATTAGTGTTAATTAACGGAATAATGGATAAGTTTTCTGGATTGAAATAAATCACAAGAAGGAAAATCAGAAGGATTTTAACACATTTCAGGTTGCGAAAAGTTGCGAAAACGCCACATTATTGTTGTATGTAAAATTGTTATGTTAGACATACATTTTCGATTGTTTTTGCAGTATGTGTTGTAATCAAAGTCTTGTATTGAGCTTTAATGCAGAAATAATATCGTTAATAATAATGATTTTTCCGTAATAAAATTTTCAATTTGTGGAATTTTCTGTTTCGTGAGTCTACGGAAAGGTAACTTTTTTACTGCACAAAGTTTGCTGAGAGTTTTTTATTGATACCCCTTACAATAATAATATGTATTGACGTCTTTCCTCGTTTATTTCCGAAGAAAATCACTTTTTTTCCTCTAGTTTTTTCTTTGAGACCTAATGCTAGTTCGGCTAAAGTTACGAGAAGCCAACATTATTTTTTACATACAATATTTTTACACATTTCATATTTTTTTACTCTTCTTACCTAACACATCAATTCAGCATTACAAAAGAAAAAACGATAAATTTCTCAGTGTTTATAACCTTGGCCGTTGTTGGGTTAAATTAGCAAGTTGTTTGTATTCGACTCGTGTTGTAAGGAAACACTTCCTCGCAAAATCAACGCCATGTCCTAAATAGAAGGTGCCGATCATTATTTGATGAAAAATATGTGCCCAAAGCATCATCAGACATAAATAAAAGCATATCTCATTACTCGATTGTAAACAAATAAGCACTAGAAAATAAAACTATAGGAGAAATTATGAAAGAATTTAGGTTATACAAGAGGCTTTGGTAATGGCATATAACTCTGAAATTCAAGAAAACATTGATTGGGTTAATATGATAACTGGCTGTTTAAAGTGTAGCAATAATGAGCATTTCAGACGCAAAAGTGGAAATTTATTCGCCAATAATGAGACTGATACTGCAGTAATTGAAATTAAACGACAAAGTGATGAAGAAAATTCGAAGGAGGAAGAAATGAAAGATGGTTGAATGGAAATGTGATGATCGGAGAGAAGAAGGGAGTGGGACAGATGATTTGGTTTGCAGATTTGGTCCAGATTTGTGGAAAGCAAATGGAAAACCAAGGGAGGAACAGCATCTGATCGGCAAAGAAACAGGATGGAAAGCAGAGGAGAATATAAAAGATGACTTATTTCCTCCTCGGCCTTTTTTCAAGTTCTTGGCGACTTTCTTGCCATTGCAGCTGTTTTATATTTACTATTAAATATCTCCTGGCGGCTGAGCAAGAAAGATGCCGAATGTCACGGCGTGAGGACGGAGGCCAGTCACAGATGAGTACATTAAAGTAACTTATCTGTGAGACGGAGGCCCCCAATGGGAATTATGAGTGAATATCCAATTTTTCCATAAAATACACAAATATACATCCCATATAAATTTCAGTCGCTTTGCTACGACAAGAATAAACTAACAACTTTTGAATTAAAATACATTGTATTTCCATAAATAAATCAATGATGGATAGACTTTTTTATATTATATAGTGACATAAGCAATGTAAACATATTTTGTAGATTTACTCAACAAATATGAAATTCTTTCTTGAAGCGTAAATCCAGAACAATTTGTTATTGAGAGCTTATCAGCGCAGTCTTATTATAGGGGCCCCATATGTGGATGAGGCCCTGGGCTAGCGTCAAGTGCGCCCAATTATAAATCCGCCCCTGGTTGCCACTTGTAATACACTGGTTTTTATTTACTTCTTAAGTACTGTATTAGCAAATTTTAAATGTTCCACTGACCTCCAATCGACTCCGGAATCAAAGATGAGCCAATATAATCATCTTCGGCTCTCCGCGCTCTAAAAGACTAATAATTCTTACAACCCCTCCTAAACCGACAACATAATTATAATATACTCTAATTGTGGTTACCATTCTTATGTTTGTCTTAGTCAACAATTCCCATTTTTCTTCGACAAATTACGCAAAGGATCGTATTATAAATTAAAGTATTGTAAATATAGGTTGTAAAGTGGAAATCGTTTATTTTAAGATTAAACTAGGCTTCATTCCGTGAACTCCTCATCAATTCATTGCCAAAAATGTGTAAAACGCTCACGAAAAGAGTAGCGGAATTTAGGTTATACATATCTTAACTGAACTCATATTTTTTATATTTATTTATTTAATAGGATTCGAAAACAGCCAGAAATGGCCAATTACATAGAATTATAACAANCAGGCTCTAATCAATCAACTGAACTTGTATGATGGCATTGAAGCGAAGATAGTCGGTTAAGGAAACGTACAAGGTGAGCAATTGAAAATTTTAATGTCGTAACATTTAATGCTTCATTGAGGACACTTAACAATGTGTAATATATGGAAGTTGTCATTTTATATTCTTCTGATTGGAAATGTATCTTGTCCAGAGTCCGAATTGATACACGAAAAGTCACTCATCCATCTCCATTAATTCATTGCGGTGCTATGTATGTTTGTTGCCCCTGTGATTCATCACTAGTATTATTATAACATTTTTCTGCTAGCTAATATTGCCACCAATGTTCCATTTAAAAATTAATCATAATAATGAGTGTCTGCGAACATATTTTGGAATATATAAATAATAATAACTATATCTGATGTCACACCTTATATTTAAAATTTGAATCCTCACTTTCATTTGCACTAAATCTGCGCCATAAACGCCGTGGTATAAGATCGCAGTCACGAAACAATCCCCATAATTTCATTTTAGACGTTACATAAGGCAAACTCTGTATTTATACGAATGCTGTACATCGAAGCTATCATTACGTAATGAATTTGCTGTACACACGCGAACCAAAGCGCGTTCTAATTATCACAAATTGAGATATAAAGTTTTCGTCCGTCAGTTCCGATCCAGTTGCGACCCAATCCCATTCAATACGCCGTGACTGCAGCGACATCTGTCGCAGGCGGCGAGAAACAAAAAACCAATCTCCTTCAAGACATTTGAGTGACGCCGGCATTCTTTGCGGTGGCGAACTTTTTCCCTTGAGCCCTTTTTATGGCGTAGACTTTATTTGCCTCCTCTAAGGTGATCAATCCGTTCATTAGTTTGCCTTTCTACTTCTTTTAATAGCATTCATTCGCCTAGTGTCAATATTTTAACGGCAGAAATCAAGGACGATTGAGGAAAGATAGAGCAAGTATCCATGAGAATAACGAAAGCAATTATGACTTATCAACCCTCCTAATTTAGATAAATCTGTCAGAGTATCATTTGAGCTTTCCTGGTGATTCGTTTAAAGGAAGACTATTACATCTCCTTAAAATGTTCGTAGTTTGAATGTATTCATGTATGTATGTACAATGAACCTCAGCAGAGTATAGTTGAAAAATAAAGGAAGACCCGTGAATTTGATTCGTATTTTGTAAGCTAATGACTTATGTTACAAATTACACTCCGATTAATTGGAGCGTTGAACGATTGAGGAATCACAGCTTTCGTAGTTCTTATCATCGTAGGATTATAAGTTTATCATTACAATTATATTTTATAGTAAATAAAATTTTATTTCGAAATAGTTTTAGCAAATAAAATTGTATTTTTATTCAATACGAAAAAATCGTTGATAGTTGAAGAGACGAAAAAAATATCTTCGATGCCAAAACACGTCTCTTTAGTGTAATGATCTGTATCCGAACAGAAATAATGGGTCAAAATGCAATGCCATTTCTATTCTAATGCCAATACTATTCCTTTCCCGGATTAGTAACCAAGCAAAGTGATACCTCGATTTACGAACTTAATTCGTTCCAGACCGGAGATCGTATCACAAAATGTTCGTATTTGGAAATCCAGTCATTCGTAGTATTTTACGGTAAGTCAATGAATCCGTTCTGTCTCGTTAATTTTAAAAAGAAAAAATCTTTTGTATACAATAATATAATTTTTTATTCATGCAATTTACACGGTTTAAAAAGATTATTTAAAAAGTATATATTTACAAATCCTTTGATGATTCCTTTTGTCTCTTCGGTGGGGAACGTCCGAGGAAACAGTCTGACTGAGGCTGTCGCTTTGTCTGCACTCTTTCAAGTACTTACACTTTTTAAAGCAATTAATGATACTCAAAAGTATTAGTGGCTCTACATTCGACGTCTAGATTTGAATGTCACTTTCTTTCTAAATTCACTCGCAATGACTTTTCAGTGAATTTAATGAATTCACCAATGACGTAAATTTTGCAATTTTGTGAATTGTTGTAAATTCTGTCAAATTAGACAAAAGTAATAAAGTAATTAGACAAAAGTGCACCAGGGAGAGGTTTATTGCGTGGTCATCAGCGATCAGTACTGCAATGTATATGCGCTTGTGCATATACATTGCAGTACTGAGGATTATAAAAGCACCTTATGGTTCGTACGTCGAAATTTCGTGTCTTGAGGTCATAATGGAGTTCCAAAAAAGTTCGTATGTTGAGTCGTTCCTTCGTAAGTCGAGTGTGTATTATTTGTGGAGTACGTTGGAGAAGTGCCTCGATGACAGCCCTCTACACAACAAACACTGTTACGTGAACTTTATGTCATTGATATTATACAAATATATTTTATAGACAATAGTTAAAAGAACAAAAATCTACATTATATCCACGAAGAGCTCCAATATTAATTTTCGTTATCATCCAAATTGCAAGGCTATGAATAGGGAATATTAGGGCACATGGACCTACCGAAAGGTAGAACACTTATGTATCCAACTTGCTTCTTTGGCGCTCATGCGCGTGTGGCGGTGGTTGTAAATACCGAGAGATAAACGTATTTCTTTTGTTTATTGTCGTCGAGAATCGTTCGCGGGAAAATTTTGTTGTCTTCGCGTCTCTTATCTAAAGCTCGTTGTCAGTGGTGATGAAATGCATCTTCAATTAACGTACTCCCTCTTATTTTACAATCGCGTCTTTTATCTCCTTTCTTATAGGGAATACCAACCGTACGCCAAAATCACTCGATTTGTAACTTTCGCTTTATTTATCGATTTATTTTCATCGAAGGTACCACTTCACCACTCCTCGAGTTCACAGGTACAGATTTCAAATCCCCTGCACTCCTCAATACATAGTTTAATACGTAGTTTGCTTCAAACGCATACATATATGTATTTCCTCTTAATTCCTTGTATGTTCAGACGCACATACATCCCTATCTTCAGAATGCTCTTCACTTCATTCAACCACCTTTTCCTTGGCCTTTCTCTCTCTCTTTCCTACCAAACCATAGCCATTCTGATTCCATTCATCCATAGGATTAGACAAAAGGGACACTCTATTTATATTCTACTAGCTGAAGTGCCCGTTGATTCTCAACGGGGAAAATAGAAGTCGGATTAAATATAGTATACCTATTTGTACACAAGAGAAAATAACATCTCGCATCTTAGTTTAGTCCAATGGAACAGGTTATAAAAAACAAAAATTTTCAATATAATCAGTGTTCTCATAGTTCGAAGCCGAAATCTACAATCATCGATAAGAATGCGAATCTTTATGGAATTTTCTTCTTATGAAACTCAAGTAAATGCAAGTTTGCAAGATCTTCAACTTCAGGCTCTAATCAATCAACTGAACTTGTATGATGGCATTGAAGCGAAGATAGTCGGTTAAGGAAACGTACAAGGTGAGCAATTGAAAATTTTAATGTCGTAACATTTAATGCTTCATTGAGGACACTTAACAATGTGTAATATATGGAAGTTGTCATTTTATATTCTTCTGATTGGAAATGTATCTTGTCCAGAGTCCGAATTGATACACGAAAAGTCACTCATCCATCTCCATTAATTCATTGCGGTTCTATGTATGTTTGTTGCCCCTGTGATTCATCACTACAAATTGTTCGTGACTATAATAGTTAAAATCTCTGAATAATTTCCTCCTCTTCATATCGTCAATTGCTTCTAAATGGGCCTACATGCACAATTTAATCTTATAAAATAGAGAAATGTTTAATCCGCCCTGACATAGAACGAAGGATCAATTTAGGAGTTGTTAATCTTGAATATGAAATTTAGCCACGAATATGCCGAATTTTAGCTACTTCGCTTTTCGGTAAGGGCTCCGAAAAAATATTTTTAAGACCTATGTATCCCTTACGGGCGATATTTGATTCGTCCTAGCATCGAACCTATGGCCACTAGGGGAAAAAATGTTTACAACATGCGATAGAAATCCATACCCTCTAAGGATATCGTGAATTTCAACGTTCTATCTTAACGGTAAATGTCCTAAACGAAATGTTGAAAATCCGCTTAGTATATCGATAATGGATCGATATCTCAATTATTCCTTAGTGACAAAGTCGGGGTCTTTACGCAAAATAATCGCCGGGTTAGTGAGAATTTTCGTTTAGCCTCAGAGTTTGTATCGTATATCCGGAGTAGCGTCTATATATAATAGATATAATTTCATTAATTTATTACTTTCGCGTAGACGTAAGGGTTTAATTGTCTCTTAAAGACGTATATCTGACCACTGCCATCATTGAGAGCATAACATAATGCACGAAAACTCAAAAACTCGCACAAATCACTGTCAATTTCATAAATTATAGTGATGGGAAAAGGTATGCATATATATGCAATATAAAGGTAGATATTACCTTTGCCTGACATTCAACCGCTTCATCTCCGAACTTGTTTACAGCCTTTCCGTTGAATTCCGAGCAATCCATTAGTAATTTTGAAATGACACAGTTTATCTGCGATCGTCATTCGTCTTTAGAAATCACGTCTGATTCAATATATAGAGAACATTTCAAAGATAAAGAGGCAATCTAAGACTGTAAACATACTAGAGACTCTTGAAGAGGTGGGATCTGTCGTCTGCAAGACATCTTGTCTATAAATAGAGGCGCATCCTTTTTCTTCCGATTCCCTCCCCACGTTGCAATGAATCTTGCTTACGGTAGCCCTAATTTCGTATCAGTCGTAGAAACAATCGCTTTTCGGTGGATATTTTCTAAAATACGAGTAGAACTATTTTTCACGTTGCAGTCTTTCTCTAGATGAGAATCATTAGCGTTTCCATGATTATCTCGACCATTCTGAAGTGCCCATATGTTTCGCGTGCTTAATTATTCGAGAGACATTCTCAATCACAAGTTTCACCCTTGGAGGTCAAACGTCTTAAATTGATTTTCATACTTGGAAGACATTTAAGTAGGAGCTACCTTGCTATAGTATCTTGATGTATTGAATATACTCCTATTCATTTGTCATTCGATATAGAATAAATTGTATCTTTTTATTTTACTCTTCTGGGTCTTGTTCGCGGCTGAGATAAGCTGCTGATGCATGAGTGATGCTGAATCTTGATTACCTCTGATTGAATGCTATTAAAAGTGTTATTCGCACTCTCATTGTGCAGCATTCTGGCTTGGTGAGGAAACCAAGGACAAATTACCTCACTCCTCATCTTTCCTAGTAAGCCTCATTCACTCTCTGAAGACTTGGTCACCAATATTGGAGTTGTTCAGGTTTCAAGCCTTCAGTTTGATGACATTGAGGATGTAGAAACGTAATATCAATCGGTAAATGAAATTTGTATAACTGCACATATACACGTATGTGTCTGCTTTTGTAACAAAAAGAGACGAAGCGACGAGATTTTCTCTCATTACCTCATCCAGTTAACCTCTGAGCTGATGACTTCTAACGCATTATAATGTTATATCTCCAAAGGCTTGGTGGAAGAGAGGCCATTTTGGCCTAACCCCGCCATAAGAGGAAAATAGTATCAATTAAATCAATTTCAAATATCAAACTGATACCAAAACTCGGAGGGTGTGTCGAATTTTTCCACTGAGGAAGAAAATATGAAATACTTATCTCTGATATTCAAGATATCCGTTATTGGGATATTTTAAATGTGTGCCATCAAAAGTTCCTCATAAATCATTTAATAATCTTCCACTGATTAAAGCACTTTAACTCCTTCAATTTTTAACACATCTAAAGACCCTCTTTATATTTATCAATCGTAGACTGCAACTTCGTAGATTCTAACTTCAGCAATCTGAATTAGGCAGTAGTTAAAATAGGAAGAAATCTTCTAATCTTCTTATGAGTATCCTATCATATAACATATGCATTAGTTAGAGCCTATGATGATTTCAAATTTTCGAAATGTACATACATATGATAATTATATATTGTAATTATTAAACTTAAAGAAAAGTTTCCAACATTCACACGGTGAATGTAACTGCGTTGAACACATTGTTAAATATCCATAAATCCTTGGTTGCTGTAGCAACAAATTCGAAGTTAAATAGAAGGATTGAGGTTATACAGTAACAATTTTCTCGTATTTTCTCTCTTAACTACTTCTACTATTGACAACTTCGCTTATTACTCCGCTGAATATCTTTAAATTTATCTTCTCAGTTGTGAAACCTGGTGTGACTAAATTCATGACCGGGCAAACATTTTCAGAAAGAACTTCTGGAAATAACAAGAGGATCACAACTTCTGACTACGAAAATTGGAAATTAACTGTAGAAACTCAATTTTTTGTCAAAAAATTCAAGTTGGCCATACTAGAGGGGTACTTCATAAAATCTTAAATAATTACATTTAAATTATTGACGCTTTACATTTTATTAAAAATACTAGTAAAATCCCCCGTCAAGCATGACGGTACTTAATTTAGTTTATAATTACATCTATTATCGTATATATCTGGTCCTCCAAAGCACAAACAAATTCTGCCGTAAGATCATAATAACTCCATATATTTCTTATCATATAATTTATGTGTAATATATATTCTACTGTTTTCAAGTCATGAAAGCTTACTTTACGTAAATT
>KZ308713.1:423197-450399 GCA_000376725.2 Ladona fulva | reverse complement strand
TTATAATCACCCGAGGCAGGAGCTCAGGATATATCTATGGAGGGGTTAGAGACAGTTGAGAAAACGAAAATGAGCCGACCTTACAGGGGCCGGTATAATCATGCACATCTTATAGGAGATGTTGAAAATATTCCCTCCAAAAAATTAACTGGAAAGAAAACGATGAAATTAATACCGTTATGTAGCAAATTAATTGATTTTTCCGAGATTGGAAAACTGGAGTGTGATATATTTCTTAAAGAATTTAACACTCTTTGGAGGGGGGGGTTATAACCCTGATACCCCCTTCGCTGCTCTGAAAAAACCAGTCGTTCAACTAAATGCGCAAAACTCTTAATTACGACCAAAAGTACATTAATCTTTTGCAACTGAAAGAAACATTTCGTAAGAATCAACTTTGCGTGAATGAACATGGCATGGAATTAAACATCTTCAACTATCTGTTTACTAGTGTATCTTGGTTATAATGTATTTCCAGTGTAAAACAACCACACCTTACTCTCAATTTAAAACCACCATTCCCTTCTTGTGTGAGTGTTTTCCCACATCGTGGGTTTTTCTCCATAAACCTTCAGTTGAAGAATTTTCCCCACAAACCAAATCTTTGTTTTTATCTGTATCTATATCTAGCTATATGTATTAGTTTTATTTTTATCGTCTGTCTGTTTGTATTTGCAATTTGTATGTACTGTTTGTACCCTTTTTCTTGTACTTATTTGCTAGATTAACTTTCCCCTCATCAAGAGATGTTTGCTTTCGTATATATAATTGGCCCTCTAATTGTGTAATTGGTTCTCATCACAAATTTACGTAATTTCGCATTCCACATCGCGACAATAAAACCTACGACCGTGGATTCCTGCTTACGAAATTCACGCAATGTTGACACAGAATCGTAGTTTTTCTAGAGTTGCGTTCCGCCGTTAAATATTAATCATTTCCACATTCACGACCTAAGAAAGTGATGGGGATAAATTGCCGAAATAAAAAAATGATATTTAGTAGAGTTGGATGCTAGTATCGATTAATAGTCTTTTTACTCAGTAAGCAATAGTAGTTCTTCCACAACAATTATAAATAACAATGTCAGGTAGAGCCTCACAATGTCAGGTAGAGCCTCACAATGAGTGTAGTTCAGTTTCGTGGGGGGTTTGGATGTTAACTCCCCCCCGAGTTGAAATGGATTTTTAAAATCGAGGTTCTTAGAGTTGAATTGTAATCGTTTAAATATTTAGTCACTCGGTCCTGCAACCATCTCTTGATTAATATAATATTTATAATTTATCTTTTGGTACATAATAGAGAAATATATATCTTTCATTTACTTTTGCCTCAGTCATGTTCATGGCTCAGAAGTTATGAAAGCTTCTGAGGTATGAGTTATGCTGAGTAATGGTATTAATTAAGGTTTCTCCTTGTGCAATGTTACCTTGTGCTTCATTGTGGACTTGTTCCGCTTATAGCATTCTGGCTCAGTGAGGAAAGCAAGGGCAAACTACCTCACTCCTCATTTTGCCTAGTAAGCCTCATGTCTCTCTCCTAGCTCTTCGTAGCTGATGGTGGAGGGAATGAGGTCCCAACCGGCCTTCGAGCTGAATACTCTACAGATATTTAATTACTCACACTATTAGTGAATCGCATACATGTAAATGTAAATCTGAGTCCATCTTTGTTACATTAAGTGCAGAAGTTTGCCTTTCCCTCGAATGTAGACAATTTTAAGTTTATTCCATTACTCGGCATTTCCCCCCTCCCCCTTAGAGAGGAGGCAACGCCCTTTGTAATTATTTCATGAATTCATCAATTATAATTTCCAAAATCACCCACTTCTCCGTCTTTTCCAATTAAGATAATTAGTTTGCTTGGCCTTCGATGAAGGAGTGGAGGTAATTTCATTTAAAACCCCGCGATAGCATCAACAATGGAGTTCTTTAATGAAGATTTGTTTGTTGCTGTTTATGCAAGTGAGAGCGAGTCTGGATTCCTAAGAGAGCAACGGTCTGCGATAACTCACTTCCGTTTACATCACCGCGTTTATCTGTCTTTGCGAAACTTTCATGACTTTATAATTACGCCAAGATTATGCGGTGATGCACATCTTTATGTATAGGCCTACTTCAATATTTTACTGCTAACTTTCATTATTTTACTGCACGTTCTCTGAAAAGTTGCTCAAAATCGTTAAACTTAGGAAAAGTTTAGTATGAAGTAATTAAAAACTGTGATGGTTTAAGTATTTTTATAAAGGTGGTGTGAGTTCAAATATATCATGAATCTCATATGTTATGTTGAACTTTTAGTATATAATCCTCTAAAATTAATGTTTTTTTGATTTATTAATTGTTCGAACGTGTGATTCTACGAATTTTGAGATGGAGATCTTACAGAAAGTGAAAGATGTCTCTGATAGAGGTAAAAATAATTGAACTGTTCGTAATTTAATTGTATTAGTGTTTGTGCAAAAACCCGATGGTAACTGATATGTATTTTGAAGTTTTCTCACTGGTATTTCAGTATTATTTTCAATTTCCAATTTTTTGCTCATCAGACCAATACTACGACTAAACTAAACTTCAAGCATTTTCATAGAACTTCATTGAAAAGGAAATGTTGTCCATTCTTTTAATTTATTTTGAAAAGTGCCCAACAGCCAATTTTCCGCCCTAATTGTTGATGATTCTCAACAAAAGACCTTTCGATTGACAATGTCGTCAACATTGAACCGTGAGTCAGAATGACAATCACGGTGTTGAGTCACAATGTTGAGGTCTGAGTTGTTGACAACTGACAAGTGCTAACATATGTGTTGCGATGCCTTTATTTTCGATATTTGAATGTATGTATTATTAGCATAAGCAGGGGAGCCATCGATTGCGCGACTTTGACACTCATTTTTTTATTTTTTGTTTGACCTCAGAGTGAACTTGGCTCGTTTTCTCCAACGAACTGACCTCGGCCCTTCCAATTGATAGCGAGCCATATCTTCAGTCAGTGAATAGACACTATATCATTCTCACTTCGAAGAATGCAGTATTTGGATTAATACTAAATAACTGGAACCATTGGGTATCGATTTTGAATTGTAAAATTGTCAATAATAACAAGCGGCGGTAGCTATGGCAATAGCATTGACAGTTATCTAAAACTTATAATTTACCATCAATTATTGAAAATCAATCAATTCTTACTAGTGTCCATTTAGGGCAGTGACGGACAAACTACAGATGCGGCCCGCCGCTTACTTTCGTCAGACCCGCAAAGATGATAGTGGTGTGAAACAAGTGATTTTTAAACGATTAGGAATTTTATAAAAGCACCTTTTTCTTGAGGTGCACATACTGTGCTGTGGGCCGCCGAATCTCAAGTAATGTGCTAATTAAAAACTTTGAGCTCCACTGATTCAGAGGATGAGCATCAGGAAATGACGTAATAAATGGACAGTGGATGGTAAACCATAAAACAAGTCGTTTTCTAAAGTGAGTCATCCGAAAGCGGAGATTTCAGTTTTAGAGCGCATTTTCACTGCTTTTTTTCGCTTTTTGTCGAGTTTGAATTTACTTCCCGATTTTTGGGAAGTACTCCACAATCAGGAATATTTGTATTTTGCGCAGTTGAAGCTAAAATGGCATTGTGCTTGCGATCTCTTATTAGCACTGACTATGGTGACTGACATCCCTGGAAGATTAGGGGTCAAACACTCGAAACTCTTTCTTTGAACGACTTTCATTTGGTCGACAGCACTGACCGAAGTATCGCCGACTCTTCATTTGTTTGCCTAGGACGCCGACAAGCAACTTTGCCGAGGAATAAATATCCCAAAAATTTATTAGCACGTTTTTGGATAGCTCTAATTTTAACTATTTCTTCTTAGGAGAGTACTTAATTAGTCGTAATTTTATTCATTTATTTAATTATCACATACGAAATAAAAAAACAATCGAGAGTGATAACCATAACAAGTAACCAACAAATAATAAGACAAGAAACTAGAGAATAACAAGAGAAAATAGGGGGCAGTAGTTAGAACGATCTGGTGTCCCAAAAGTCACTTTAGGCAAGGAAATAGGACCAACAGAGGGGGAATGGAATTCAGCAAAGAAGGAAGAAAAGGGAACGCTTGACAAGTAAATGTGTGGTATAGTGTAGTAGAGAGGTCGAACGGGATGTTCTGTAGGGAACACGATAATTGAGAAGTTAAGAGAGGACATTCAGAAATGGAATTTAGCAGCGAATATAAGAATATATTGAATATAACCATAAATGAATTTGGCATATCATATTAATACGCAACAATTTGTGACAACAGATATAAATAGTTGATGTTTCCTTAGCTACTGCTTTTCGTTGTACTGCGATGTCGATATGTCGAGAAAGCGAAGTGCCGGTCAAAGCGTCGATAAAGTGAGCAGTGGGTAAAGCGAGGGCGTCGATGCTTTGAGGTTTAGGAGCAGACCTGAGGTCCTCGGACACCAATAATTACTCTCAATAGAAGTTGAAGAAAACAGTGGAAAATTGGCGGGATTTTGTGTCTCGTAGCTTAGGAAGTATCGACAGTCACTTTGGATATGTGTTAGGCTCCGTGCACAAAACTAAAGGCGTGTCATAGACACATCGATTTAGATTTGTACACCATCACCAATGGTGTATGGCAGGGGTGGTGTATACCAGTTATGTATTAACACCTTACCTAATATATCCTATTAGCTTCTCTGATGCTATGTGTAAAGAACGATCAGAAGTAAACACCCGAATATCTGACCTTATCTATTTCTTACTACAATTCTCAGATCGTAGAAAACTGAGAGGCACTGGTCATTTCTTCTTTTAGAAATGAGCACTCCAGAAATGTACGTTCTAATTCCGTTTATTATCATTTTTTACGCCTTGTTTGCTGCAAGAACGGTGACTGACAATTGAAGTAACGTTCGAGTTATCTTGCACGCCAACTTCAAAAACAGTGTTTCCAGAAAAACGCGTTTAAAGTTTTCGTTTTGAATCCTCTCGGCGAATCAACCTCAGACAGCATTTTACTTTTTTTACATTTAATCGTTTATTTTAACTTGTTTGTTGTTCCGGTAATCACGTTACCGTATGGTTATTAGATAACCGTATTTAGTAAATAAGGTAAGCCTAGTAATTGCAAGTAACAAGAGACACACGATGAAAGATTGTCGCAATCTGAGAAGCAGTAATTGTCGCCTTGATTGTTTTAATTGGACGGTGAAGCGGAGTCGTAATTGGCGGCAACTGCGCCGAGTGTGCGCGGTGCTCTCATATCGGCGGTGCGATCTCTCGAAGCGGATATCGAAGTGGTGCGGTGGCGCGGCGAATCAACAAGTCGATGTGTCTCGGCGGCGGCGCACAGACGTCCCGACGCCGGCGGAGTTGTGAGTGCGTTCGCGGTGGCCGCCGAAGAAGAGGAGGGCGCAAGGCGCGCCATGAAGCTGCAGGTGGTGGTGCTGGAGGCCGGCGACCGCTGGAGGAGGGCTCTGCTCAGGTGCGATCAATTGCGGGAAGGCGTGGTTGGGGTCGGGCAAGAAGTGCGGCCTGCTGGCATCCGCAGTTTGGCGCAAGCCGCTTCATGGTTAAACTACTATGTCTTCTAATCTGCTATAGAACCTTCAACGTGTGCGGAGATTCTCGGGAATTTCTCACCAAATATTACAGATAAAGCGGATTAATTGCGGTGTCATTTGGAATTACGGCGATTTTGATGGTCGTCGGAATGAAATGTAGTTGACGCCGGTTTCGATTGCGTGGAAAAGATCCGCTCAATGACTGTCAATTGTTACATTTTCCCAACCGACTCACGTTTCAACAATTCAACGGCGTTGTTTTATGACATTCTGTTATTCCTTAAGTTTGTCGCGACAAGCAATTGTTACTCTAGAATTAATATCTCTCGAGAATGCCACGACAGATCGATGAATTGCTATAAAGTAAGGCTATAAATGAAACTTGAACCATAAAATGCCGCGTGATCGTTTATTGTGGTTTATAACATATAAGAGGATTGCGTTTTGCGTATTTCCTGTTATTCGTATGGAGCACCACCCATTAAATAGCTTCCTCATTAGCGACGAATATCCGATACAGATATTTAAATCCCTCCGAATTTAACTTATCTTTATTGCTAAATACAGCGAAGTGTTAAAAGTTGCAACAGTCACTGGTGGGCGTTGTTTCTTTCGGTGTTCAATCATCGATTGTTGCGCACGGAGTTGGGTTCTCTTGTTTGTCTCTCTTTTTTGGAATTCCACGGAAATGCCAAGTGGCGATGGTGGTGCAGTGTGACTTCGATCGCCTCTTTGGCCTATTTCCCCGCAATCAGGTCCATCTATAGCTGAAGATGAGGTTGATTCACGTATTCGAGTACTTTCAATTGTTTCTGGCGGAAACTCTCCCGTCGGATTGCACACGGAGCATATTTTAGAATAGAAAGGTAGAAACAGGAGTAGAAATATCTCTTTATTACCGAAAATGTCGCTATGGATACCATGAAAAGTAAATAAATGGTCGCTAAACTCAGAAAAGTATCCCGAATCGTTGGTTTATACGTAAAATGGTTTAAATTTACCTATTACATGCAGTAATTTTCATCTATGACACCAATTAATCGTATTACTAGAATGGTAAGTTGATTTGTAAACTACTTGATTTATGAAAAACTCACAAATATGTTACAAATACATCGTAGTATAAGAAGCAGAAGATTTTAGATAAAACGCAACACACGAATTGTAAATTGCTAAAAGAAGGATACAATCTTTTATTTTATATTTATTCCTCGGAAATTTTGCGATTTCAAATCAAATACAATCTTCGTGATCAGTTCATTTGCTGAATTTCTTCGTGTGGGACTGCTTTCACGTGACCGCCATTGATGACTAAGGAAGTAAAAATCTACGACAAAAAACGGAAATTTCAAGAATGTTTTACGGAAATGTTTTCGATTGATTTGGATTTCGAAAAAGACAGAAAGCACCTCAAAAAATAACGCAAAGAACTTTGATCCAAGTGATGGGGAAAATAAACCCTCGTCTCATCGTAGTCTTGTTTTACTTATAAGTTTCCATAGTTCGTAATATTTCTCGTTATTTAGGAAATATTACCGGAAAATATGATTTCTTTAGTGGGAAGTTAGTAGAATACCTGCCCGGAAAGTGGGAGACCTGGGTTCGAGACCCAGTCATGTCGCTATTTTTCACCACTGTTATTCCTCTAAAAATGTATGTATTTATTTTTTCATTCATTTAAGTGCTGCTGGAAAGTTTTAATGAATCGATGAAGCTCTAGTTTGCCCCTCTGTCATCCACCCGAAGGCTAAATCGCAAATACTCGACCGTATGCTATCAAAAGTCCTGGAGAGGGAATGAGGTATTACTAGGTGAGGAGTGAGCTACTTCCATTTTGATTACCTCATAGTTGTCGAATGCTGTGGAAGGAAAAAGTTGACGAAATTGCTGAACATTGACCATTTAAGTCCTTGTGATTGACCCTATGAATAACACTTTTTATAGCTTTCTATATCATATTATCAGAACGAGCTCCATTATTCAGCATTACTCATATCTGTTCTTTTGGAAATATGTAGGTCTAAAGTCAAGGAAAGATATATTTTCCTCTGCTAAAAAGTAAATGAAAATGTTTCTTTCATTTAGAAATAGTTGTCGGGTTCCCTGATAGCCAAGTAGGTAGTGTGTTTCCTTTTGGTGAAGGCGGTCCTGGGTTCGATTCCCGGTGGGGGCCCATACGTGCGGAATGGCCTTAGATGTCGAAGTGCCTAAGAGATAAACTATTGGGTAAAACCGGATTTATTAAGATACCCCACTTAACATATAGATCACTGTAGCGTGAACAGTATTTCGGTAGAAAAGGTGAGGTTGGTTTAACAGCACAAATACGTGCTTCAGTTTTCCTGAAAAACATTTATTATGCAGAAAAAGACACTTTTTCATACCCATTTTAGTAAAAAACCAGAGGCACTTTCTTGGCAATCTCTTTGGGATTTTGCATCGCAATCTGCAATTTGCGCTAGAAATATGACAACTGGGGCATCTCTCCAGGGTTTACCCTACTAACAATAAGAATAAAGCGTGACTTCGTGAAATTTCGTACGTATTTCTTAAAAGAAGGAACACATCGTGACATTTCGTACGTATCTCAAAAGAAAGAGCTTTTCGTAATTTCTACAACATATTTTTATTGTTTTGTCAACGAGTTGACAGATTCAGGCCCTGAAGACCGTAGACGAAACTCATCAACACGTTCTGCCTAGTAGCAGGTCCTACCCACTGTCGTTGTCTTCATCCCAGGCCTGTTCCTTGGTTTCCTCATATCCTCCATTGCTTCATATTTCGTCTATCATTTTTAGTCTTCTTCTTCCTCTTCATTCATGACATTCCTCCAAAATAGTCAATAAAAATCTGCTGCGGAAGTTACGAAGTGTTCTTTCTTTTCAGATATACCAGAAATATGAGTCATAGTCCAAGATATTTTGGCGCTGTAAGCGATGTGTTGGTCGCTAAATATTATTGAGGTTGCAACCATCCAATTTAGGGATTAAACAGTATTTTCAGTAACAAACATTTTGATTTTTTCGCTAACATTTTGATAACATATTTATAATGGGTTATTATTAAACAGTTAAAGAATTACATAGAGAGAAGATCCTCTTCTGCCACATAGATGAGCGTTGAGGAGGCAAGGATTCCAAAATGAAATAAGGACTTTCCTATCCTTCCCTCGCTCCGTCAAAGACCTCTATCTTCTAACATATATCCTGAAGTCTACCACATGCTCTCCTTATCTCATGCAACTCCTGAGTTCCATCAATTGCAATAGAATATTGTCTTTCGAATCACGATCTTTTACCCCAAACGTTCATGCTTGGTTTGCTTGTATTGTCGGTCCCGGCGGTTGTATGAACAAAATATAGTTTAGACCGTGATCATGCAAAGCCATTCAGAGTGTTAATCGCAGTACATTTAAACGTATTCTATACGGTTCAAAAGTCTCCATTGAAAATGCATTAGTGCGGATATGTGTGGATAGATCTGTGGGAAAGGTAGTCATGAATTTAAAATTTAGCCTCGGCGGCAAAGAACGGATACAAATACAATACAAAGTATTCTTTTCTCAATAGAGGTATTTCCGATTGGAATAAGTTAGGTACCGTGATCACTCTTATGGCTATTTCCTGAAAATGCACAATCTTTCGAAAAGAAATGCTTCACTCTCTATTGCACTAATTAGGGTGCTGTAGTAATGTAGCAATGTGTGAATTTCAAGAGGAGTCTAAAGGTTTGACCTTTACGTAAGCGACGCACAGCGAAAGGGTGTTCGCCACCACTAAATTATCACAAAGGGATTGGTGAAGAGAGTGATTGAAGGTAGGCTCCAAGGAAAAGAATAGATGAGAAGACAAAGGCGAAGGTTTTAGACGATAAACTAATGAGAGGGCATCAAGTAGGGAATATAAAGGAACCTACAGAAAAGTCCACGATATACGCATTGTCGAGTATGTCGTGCCATACATTGTCGCATGGCTCTACATTGTTGACGTTGTTTACGTTGGATTCAATGTGATTCCAATTGTTGAGGCAACGCTCAACGGACGCAAGAGTTTCATTCCGGACGTTATATCTGAAGAGAGCTCGTAACATATAATAAACTTGTGATATCAATAATGTAAGGTAATGCACATGGAAAGGTGATGTGTTATGAAGCCTGTGATTAGAACAGATGTAATGGAAAATGGTGTTCTAAAGAAGTATAAAATTGTATTTGAATCACACGACGTTTCTTACTTGGACTAGCGTGTTTCGCGTTGCTTTGGTTTGTGGTGCTGACTCGAGCCAAACAGCTCGAGGTCTCTCGCAAATGAACACTCGACTCGCGTTTTTATTAAGAAGAAAGATCAAGCCGATGTCATTTGCAAGATTTTAAGAATTGCATTCTAAGAATTTTAAGAATTGAATTAAGTCGGTCGGCAACTGATTTATGGCGCATTTGGATGACGTGGGACAAGAGCTTCAAGTTTACAACCACATATGTTCTTCTCAGAGAGTAATGTCTGTTATAGTGTTCTCAACGGTCGGATGCTGGTCTATTATTATAAGAGCTCGGAGCATACCCTGAAAGTCTGGAGGGAATCCGTCCTACACGGAGGTGATACTCCCCTTGTTAGAGTGGTATCGCCGCACACTTAATCTACTCAAGGGTACGGAATTGCTTCCTTTGAGGGGTGCTGAGTTAGTCACTATTTCAGATGGTGGGAAACGCCTGATTCAGAAGCCTCTTCGTGGAAGTGTTTGGTCTATGATTAGGGACATTAACATTTAGACGGGTTTCGAAGAGAAACAGTGGATCGGTCTGTGGCTGTAGACTGTGCCCATTAGGATTGATCATGTTTTCATTAAAACTACATGAATATTTGCGTTTTCCTGTATCGTAAGGCTTTTAGATCCAGAGAAATTGTGAAGACATTCAAAATATTTCTATTCCCACTATGAAGAGCGCCTTCAAGTTAACATAACGTTTCGGTAGTTGAAATAAGATTGATTAATTCGATGTTTTAATCTACTTGATCAGTCTGTCAAGAAAACAATGCTAGTAGATTAATATTTCACCCAGAGGTCGACAGAAAATATGGAGACACTGTCTTCTAACCTGAAACACACTTAAACGTATTCAGCCGACTTCTAGAGCGGATTTTTTTTTGCTACTAATTTGATGAAAATTAAAAGAAAAGGTCTGTGACTGTAGCATAAATTAAATTTATTTTTCGAAAAGTCACTTTTAGAGAAAAATTGATAAATCATGTATTTAAAAGCTATTCTTTGTTTCGATTGTAACATACTTTGTGTGTACACTCCTGGACGAAAGGAACGCAACACTTGCGCAGTGCCATAGCTGTCAGAATTCCAAAGCTCTTGGTCTGAGCAAGAGCTAGGGATATGTGACAACAGCGTGACTGCTAAGTTCGGAGGGGTGGGGAGAAGGCGGTAAAGGCGGCGGATCTGGTGGTAAAAATGAACCTCGGTGCCTCGGTCGGTATCTCTGCCTGTTTATGAACGGATTCGGAGAGGGACCGCGAAATACGAAATCTTAAGANCCAAGAAAATTTTTAGTAGGTTCGGGTAACTGGATTATTCTAGATTTGTTTCAAAATAGGTCATCATATTTCTGCCAAGTTGAAAGCCCCTCGAAAAGTATTCCTATATCTGAGAAGGCTCGGGTTCGAACCCAAGAGTCCATAAATACGTTCCCATAAGAAATGCACGCAAATTGGTATTCATGTATTGCAGGCTTTGTTTCTTTTGCAAAATTAAATTAGAAATAATGGTCCTACGAAATCGAGATAGTTTCAAAAGAAACGAAAATGATTATAGATTCTTATCTAAGTCGTGAACATTTTATATAAATCTTTAGCTGCAAGAGTTTTGATAAAATATACGGAAACTTTGTGAAATTTTGTGGTTATAAACAACTCGTTCACTTGGCGACCGAGGCGATTGTTGACTTCGAGTTCATGCATTTCTCACATATAAAATACACGGGGATTGTATTTAGAATCGATACGTGAAATCAATGGTTGAAACTAATATATAAATACAAATGACACCGTCATGCTCAGGAGGACTAGATGTATACGATAATAGATGTATTTTAAAAATAAATTAAACTCCGTTATGCTTGACGGGGTCGCTAACAGAAAAGAAAATGCATGGAACGAAAATTAGACGTACAGCGAAAGATATTCGCTAAGACGGGGAAATAAAGAATTGCTAATGGAAGATGACATAAGAGTTCCTACATGGTTGGAAAATAGTGTAATTATTACGAATTAATATATGCAAGAGTACGGCGAGAGCACGGCACGTTCCATTTAATATTCGTATCCTCCAGTTTTCCGTGCGTTGAACTCAAAGCGGTGCCGAGGAAGATGACGGATTTAGTAGTATCTGATGTCGGAATTGGTATGTGACCTATTTTGGAAAAAATGTGCAGCGGTCGATTTAGAGATGTCTCCCTTTCGAAACGAACGCAGTCGGCGGTGAGTTGATTCCATAACAAAATTACATGCATTTGCGACCGCGGCGAAGAAGAAACATTGCATTTACAATTGTAAACGACTGAACTTGATTCAAAATATGTCTGTTGTTGTATACATCTGGCCCCTCTAAGCCAGAGTGTGTTAATAGTAAGTCTATAATAAACATATTTGTGACCGGAAGGTGGTTTGATTGATACTGGATACATTTGCTCACAATTAAATCTATGAGGGAACATTGTGTCAACTTTGAAATCAATATTTATAATAATTTCGTAATTTTCATCCTTTCTCCATAAAATTAGTACAAAAAACTACTGCCATCATATAACCGTTAATTATTAGTATTAAAACTCCAACATCGATTTAAACGTCGTCATAGTAAATAAACAAATTATTGTTTTGTTTTCGGTGGTGAAGTAAATAGTTAATTCCGCGCGGTGTTGATGGCTCAGATAATTAGAGAGAATTCGATTGACTGCACGTATTTCTTTTTCATCTCTTAATTGCAAATAATTGCGTCTCAATTAACCTATTGAACTATTCTCCTAATGATTGTCGCGTGTTTTGCGCAGAAAGAACAAAAGACTATCGTATCCGTATCTCGGAGTTTTGTATATCGACGCTACAAGTCGTACAGTATCTATTTAATCTTTCGAAAACCTCTTCACTTTTAATTCTTGAATTCATTCCTCCTAACTTTCCTTTCTTCCAAAGATTCCCAATGAGTCAAAGAGAGTATTTCTGCTGCGTCTCCATTTTGAATTAGACGCGCCCCCTTTCGTAAGAAAACGGTCGCAATTGTGTTCGTTTTGAGGCACTCCTTTCAAAATGAAACAAAATCCGTCTTCGAGCGGAAGCCGCAATCGATCGCTTTTTGTTTTATTTTTCGCCATGGCGCCATGGGCGTGTTATTGGCGCCGACGAAACATATTCATTACGGGAATTGAACGCCTCCTTTCGATCTCTTAAGTTTGCCCTTATGCTCTGTTCGAATTTTCCCGAGTACTCTGTTTTCGAAGAGTTTCCATGCTGATAATCGAAAGTCTCTCGAAAAACACTTTTTGTTCACTTGCCTAAATAGTTAATAACTTTTTTCCTTTATGTGAATAGGACAAGATTTCTTATGGCCAGGTTTCAATTGGCGAGAGATTTCGTAACGATGTATGTGCCAATGGGTGCTACCATGGAGTAAGCTTACTTTATGCTGCATTTCATATTAGAGAGATGAAAATCATTACAGTAGTTTATAATAATTGTCTATCATGTCATATTAAGGCGAATTTTAGTCTAAGGAGACCACTTTTACAATTCACCTAGTGAAGACGAACAACCATGCCCTGACCAGGATTCGAACCCGGGACCTCGGCGTTGCTAGGCTAGCACGCTAACCGCTACGCCACCGAGGCCGGCGAAGTTAATAACATTAGTAATTTTTATTTTATAGAAATTTCGAAGTTTGATGTTTCATGTTTAACTTTTGTATATGTAGCATATTATTTTTATATATATTTGTGTATTTTTATAGTTACTTTGATCTTCATTTCCGCTTGACCTTCTCATACTTTTCTCTAAGAATTCTAATGTAAGGAAGGTGAAATGAAGTAAGGGTAAATGTAAGGAAGTGAGCGAAGGAAGGACTTAATAAAGACAAGAGCGGCGCGGAGAGAAGCCTAAATTACTATAAATAACGGCAATACATCTTCAAATCGAGTCCCCGGATAACCATATGGATAGCGCGTTTGCCTTTGGCGAAAGTGGCCCGGGTTCGATTCCCAGTGAGGACTATTAGTGTTCACCCAGCGTGACATTCTTAGAGACTGATTCTTACTATTTATGCCAATAAATGACAGCGCGGGTGCTCGTATAGCCAATGCCATCTGCTCTGCTGTGATGTAGTTTGGATACTGATGGGGCAATGCTATGATGGAATAACAGCCATGAATGAATAATATTTTAATTCAGATAAGCAAAGAGCTCAATATATAGAGAAGGCGGTAATATGAGCCCCTGTCGGTAATTTGGGCTTATCTTGAGAAGTAGCAAGTGCTATTATGCAGCAGCAGTTGGAATTTCTAGCTGAACTACTTTTACAAAAAAGGAGCACTGGCGTCAGTTGAGAACGATCTGTGGTCACGAGAGTCATCTTCGTGCTTTGCTGTTGGAGAAAACTTTAGAAGGTAAGGGTTTTTAAGCAGCAATTCTGCCAACTGCTGCACGTATTCTCTTGATATTGTCATTATTATACAGGCAAAGACCTTATCTTCCTAATTTTACAATTTTTTATACGTATTCACCATGGCACGAAATGTAAGGTTCCTTTTCCAAGATGGGGAGGGTGGGAATATAGGCCCCTCTGTCCTATATTACAAATACACCTTCTAATACAGATACCGCAGTTAGGACCGCAGGAAGCTTAGAAACGAAAATTTTGGAACAAGGATGATAAATAAAATCCGTCGGGGCAATAAAATCCGTAGCTGAAAAACAATGGGCGACCAGAAGTTACTGTCTGTTTTTGTGATTACTCCCTTGGAAAGCTTCGTCGATGCCTCTCGGAGATCGCTCTCGTTTACTGTATGGCCCACATTACCAGCAGAAAAGTTTTGTGCATGAAAATGCATCACTTAGTAAGAAAACTAAAATATTTGAAATTAAAGTACGCATTGCACTCCTACATCGCATGCACTGAGAGAGACAGCAAATCAAAGCATATCTTACAAAAATACGAGAGCAAAAAGACACATTCTGGAAAGGATATGGGCAAAAAACAAATTGGGAGCCCATATTACCATCTTTTACTCTACATTCCACCGCTTCAGCAACTGCCTTTCAGTCGATTGTAATGTAGCAGAGATACGAAACTGCATGGAAATCATCGATTCCTACCTGGCAAGTTTTCAAGCTCCCCTAAAGACAAAGGGAGCTTCAAGAAGAAATATAACTTCCGAAAAACCCAAAGCAGCCAAGCTGAAGAGGATACGTCCAACCAGATGGGTTGAGAGACGTGATTCTATAGAGCTTTCTGCACTATATCATTTAGGAAACATTTTAATGTGATGAATAGTCTCCAAAGACTACTCTACTCTGCCATCTTAAGAAGTTATTTCTTGGCCACCTTATTTGTTGCACTGTCAGTTTTTCAGACTACGTTAACTCTGAGTAAAGATCTTCCAAGCATAGACCTCAGCCCTGCAGCAAATTCAGCCATGAAGGGGTTGAGACAGCCCTCAATCATTCATTCGAAACAAAAATTTGAACAGCCCTCTATTTTGGAACAAGATGGCGTACATAGAATGAATGTCTATCGAACCATTACCCTATTATACCAAGAGATTTATGAATACGCGAATTACGACCCTTCTTTAGGAACCGATCGTGGTCGTGAGTCGACTTCTGTTTAATTTCTGTCTCATTGACAGTAAATTATATTCCTTATTGCATTTCTTACAGGAGCTACAGACATCGAATAAATAAATAAATACACAACGGGAATTATTATAGTAGGTATTTTGTAAAATTAGTTTGTCGTAATATTTTTATAAATTTCGAGCATATAGGTACTGAATATTAATAGAGTTATCTCACAGTTAATTATTTAAATCTTCATATTCCCTTAATCTTGCAGATTCTATCGAATGATTTCATTTTTCAGTATCTTGGATTCCGGCAGTGCAGTAAAGCAATCTCATTTTTGGCCTTTATTTACAACCCCTTTTCAAACCTCCAATGAAATATCTGAGAGGAACTGTTTGGAGTTTGAAGTTTTTACGTTTGGAGCACGCATATCCGTAACATTTGTGCTAAAGCAACTAGAAAACTCGGTTTCATTAGGCGTATTGTCGGTAAATGTGACGAAAAAGCTAGAGAACGATGTTATTTTGCGTTGGTTAGGCCTCATCTTGAATATGCATCAAGTATATTGGATCCGGCAGACGATACATGCATCCGTGAACTCGAGAAAGTGCAGCGGAAGGCGATATGTTTTGTTAAGAAGTGCTACGATAAAAAAGCAAGCGTTACCAAAATGCTGTCAGATGCAGGTTGGGAATCCTTAAAAGATAGGAGACTAGAAGCTAGATTGCGATTGCTCGATAAATTTAGGAGAATTACATTTGCGGAATATATAGTAGATATTATGAGACCCCCTGCTACCTTGGACGATCCGACAATGAGCGCAAAATAAAAGAGATAGATGCTAGGACGAGTCGTTTTAAGAATTCATTCTTTCCGCGAACTATACATGATAATAATAGGCTAAAAAAATAGTCCGAACGCCCAGTGTTTTCACCCCCTGCCACACGCCGTAAGGCGGCTTGCAGGGTATTGATGTAGATGTAGAACTGTTTTCTTTTTGTTCTTAAAATTAGTGAAAATTTCATAATCGAACAACTAAAAACTGCAGCTTCCAATTAGACGCTCATCCATCGATATAAAGATAAAACGAAAATGAGATTGTACTTGTTTAAATATTTTCAGTAGCGCATGCCACTGGTGTCTCATTGATATACACTGGAAACCCGAAAATCCGAATACCGATAATCCGAAAGTCCGGTCAATCCGAACAGAATTTCCGGAAAATTTTAAAATTTAAAATATAGTTTTTGGTTGAATTTTAGGAATAAACGTAGTATTAAAATTCCAAACAAAGAAAAACCACTCTTTAATTAACTTTTGCAATAGTTTGGTACAAAAGTACTGTAGATCGGGTAATTTACTCTTTACTGTGTCAAATAAAAAATAATAAGCTACAAAACTAAAAATTACTGTTACACAATACTGTAAAAAGTATAGAAATGTGTACAATGTCTCAATCCGCGAAATCTGGAGATTTGAATGGATTTTTACTTCAGTAGTGCACATTTTCGTTTATCTGATAATTTCGAACAGTGTTCGGTCCCAATAAGTTAACTTAAGCGGACTTTAGTGTAAATGATGTTTGTATAAATATAAATCTGTTTACATTCTTATTACATTTAGTGCAAAAGTTTCTCTCCCCCGAGATTACAGGTAAATTTCCGTTTACTCCTTGGCTCCTCAAAGAAATCCCTGAATGTGCCAATACATCTTTGCATTATGAATTAAGTTACATATTTAAAGCATAAAATGCCCATAGAGGGGGAAGAAAAGCTCTGTTTGCAAAACATTAATGAGTATGCGGTTGAATATTGTAACAAATATTCAGATATGTCGATAAAAGAATCGAACTCGTAAAATCCTGCAAATCCCATCCTTTTATATAAGGAGTTTAGTATCCCCTCATCTGGGAATTCTTTTTTAGAATAACAATATGTATCGGTCAAGATTTTTTTCAGTTTCAGCAATAATACATGGAACCTCTCGCTGAATTCTTTCCTCGGTTCGATGGTACGTTTGTAAAATATGTTAAACCCCATGCAATGCATAAATATTCACAATCTTAAGCGATGCATGGGGCGTTAAAGAATGTAGCTCACTAAAGTGCTGGTGATGTTGAGTGTTATTTAGTCTAAATTTATTATTTCCTATTGAGGAAAATCACCAGCACTCGAAAATCTAAAAAATATGAAAAAATATATCGAATCCTGGAGTTGATGAAATAATCGTGGTTCAATCGATGTGTTCCTCTTTTCGAGATTAATTCACACTAAAATCACATCCACACCACCGAAAATGCCCTTAAAATAATATTACGCTGCTTGGTACAATAAGAGAGGCTCCAGTTATCAGGGCGAATGGAATCTTTTCCATTGGCGTTGGACAGAAGAAAGTGTATTTTCCTTTTAATTTCCTCTCAGCCTTGCTCATGACCGTAAATGTAAAAGTGACTGAGGTATGAGTGATACCGAAACTCATCTTGGTCCCTCAACATTGAAAAGTTTTACTAATAAAGTCGCTTTGCTTACGAGGAAGTTTTCCAACATTTTGGCTCGGCGAGGAAAACAAGGGAAAGTTAGCTAATTCCTTATCTTGCTTATTATGCCTCGTTTCCTCTCTTTTGGTCAGGGGCGCATTTATAATTAGGCGCTAGCTGAGGGCCTCGACCACATGGGGGCCTTATCAAGACTGATGATAAATTCACAATAACAAAATGTTCTGGTTCATCGCTTCAATAAAGAATTTTATATTTATTATGACTACATAATATGTTTATACAATATATTACATTGCTTATGTCACTATATAATGTAAAAAATACATCACCTTTACATAATAGAACACATCATTTTTTGTAATTTATAAAAATACTATGTATTGTGTTTCAAAACTTATTTGTTTATTCTTGGCTTACAGAAGCAACTGAGATTTTTATGCGATGTACATTCACATGTACAATCGTACGACAAATTCGAGATTGCTGTCATAATTCCTAGAGTGGGTCTCAATATAATCTTTGCGCCGTGGGCCTCTGATAGCTCAAATCCGCCCCTGCTTTTGGATGCTTAAGGGGTTGAGGTCGAAACGAGGCTCCAGACAGGAAACAGGAGATGATCGACAGGAAACCAATATAATGAGGGCGGAAATGTTCAACAGAATCGAACACCCTCTGCGAACAGTTAATTTGAATTTTTAATCGAAGGAAAAGACAATGGTAAAAAGCGATTTTCATGAGAGTGTTCGCTATTTGAAATCGTATTTCGGACGAGAAAAGTGTGAATAAGTGTAAGTAAAGTGTGTTTGAGTTAAGGAAAGACAAAAAAATAACTGGAAATTCATCCAAGATATGCAGGGGTTAGGTATGTTCCCGGAATATGGCCATTGTTCTCACATTAAGATATTTTTACATCCCACTATGTTGAGCGTGAATTGGCCGAGATTTTCCATTGGTACCACCATGTTAAGAGTGCTTCGATTTCATTTTAGTTTTATATTATCTCAGAAGCGGCAAAAATTGATTTCAGCGGTGTTTGATACAACTTTCGCATTCATTTCTGTGGATTGTGGAATCGATCGCAAAATAATTCTTGAGGAAATGTACCAACTATGTTATATTCTCGTCAGTGGTTTAACGCAAGTTATTCAATAAAAGGTCAGAAGCGGAATTTATGTTGTTGTGGTAATATATGTGGATATGGAAAGTGTGCTGTTTCGAAGGGGTTTGGTTAATGCTTTCTAACGAGAACTTCCTCTAGATGATTGACGTTTTTATATGAATCATGGCGTATATAATGTAAGGCAAGTATTCTATTAGAATAAAACTTTTAATTCGACTCAATGTAATGCTGAGCAGTTCTCATTTCTCCTCTATTTATTATTCTTGAAGGTTTTCCAGGGTGTAGTCAGTGATCTTGGATATTTCCTGTGATATTTCGCAGTAAAAGATGTAGAGTTTTCTAAATTTATATCTCAGAAATATTGAAAAAGGGTAGAAATACAACACTGTGAGATGGAAATTCAAAAGACGGTTTTAATTCTCATGGGATAACAATGTTTATTGTAGGTTTTCGAGGCTTCTAATCGCTTCATTGCCTAGTTATCCTCTCTTTAATCCTGACAATTACTCTCATAATTTAACCCTGGTATTATACCCCCTTTCTTCCTCTATCCCTCAAAACTGTCTTCTGCAAACTTCATCGTTTCCGATCAATTTTCACCGTTTTTCATCAAAGTTTTCCGCGGCATTCTCTCTTTCTGCTATTCGTAGGAATTTTTCCGTAATTAAACCATCTATCAATTTTATTTTCTTGATTCTTCTGCAAGGAAAAGGGTAGCGGTAACTTTGCACGTGAAGGCGTGCACCTAGGATATATCCGAAAGAAAAACGGACTTGAAAAAAATTCTGACAGAACCATTTTTATTTTCGTGTCCGGTTTTCCTTGGGATATGACTCTTTCATTTAATGAATCTCCAATTCTTTTATCTTCTCTTTTAACCTCTTCCCTGGTATGGTTCATGTTTCGCCACCACGTAACACTCAAATCACAGGTCCTTGGCTGGAAGAGAAAAAATTAAAGTTAGTTACTTCTATTATCTGGTATCGTTTATACTACTTAGAATGGTAATTATAATTGAAAGTTGAATTGCGCAAGGAAAAGTATCTCTTAAGAAGATTAAGGAGTTGATGACAGCAAGAAATATCAAGACTGGTAGTACAAAAATATTTGCCTACGGAGAACTGTATTGTACGGATGCGAAAGGTGAAGCTTCCTTGCTCATGCGCGGAAAAGTGCTTGGAACGATTTGAAACATGGCTGAGGCGACGAATGGAGAAGATTGGATGGAAAGAAAAAATCAGGAACGAAGAAGTGGAGGATAGGAGAAGAAAGAAGAATTTTGAGAGAAATTAAGAAGAGGAAGGCAAAATAGATTGTACATACTGTAAGGAAGAATAGTGTACAGAAATGTATAATAGAAAGAGGAAGGAGGCGGCACGGAACGCTAATGTATATGAAAGAAGGAAGGAATATTGCAGAGATAGAATGCTGTGGAGGCAAAACTACCCTTACAACCTGTGTCAGGACAGAAGCACTAAAGAAGAAGATGATGAATGAAATATTTATCATTTGTCTTTTGGTAGTAACTAGAAGAGTATGTTGGCACCCGGTGATTTGGTCCGCGGCGATTTGGTCCCAGGGTGATTTAGTAACTAACTGCGATAAATTGGTTGTTGGGCAAGGCTGAGATTTTATAATTTGTTATTGTTATTGCTGTATAGAATGCAGTAATTTTGGTAGTATTTAACCTTTTGTTTTAACAAAATTAAGAACTATGCCTTACTGGAATCTGATCATGTAATAGGGGAAGAAAACAGTCATCTGGGCGTAAAAATATGATAAAAGTATTGTTTATGTTTAATTTCAAGTATTTGATACGCAGGGAATACGCATCCCTCGATAAACGAGTGTTGTTTCAGAGATAAATATCGATGAGAAGAAATCGAAATAGACGATTAATGTAAATGGTAGATTAAAAAGAGAGACTGCAAGAAACCATAGAAAATTGCATTAACAAATTTATAGGAAATTGTTCACATCGAAATCATTGGGGGAAGAGATGGAGGGTAGGCAGTTCCAGGATGTTTATGCTTGCCGTTAATCTTCTGGTAGTTACTTACATTAATACTATTCAAATAGGCAAATGGAAATAGTTATTTAGAAGGAGGTAGGGGTAGGTAGGAGGGGTATGTAACATATGTATAGGCAGAGTAATGGGTGGTTAAACCACTCGTACCGTTGTACAGATGGCGAATAAAAACCAAATCATCTGCTGCGAAATATCTGGAATACGACTGGTAAATGTGACCGTTTTTGCGATTGAAACATTATTATATAACTCCTTAACCTATTGATATGTGAATTATTCAAAGCGTTTACGTAAGAGTCTGAAGAAGATCGGCCCAAGGAGAGACTCCCGTGGCACTCATATGAAACCGTGGCCATCGAGGGTTATGTAAGCGCCGTGTGGCGCATTATGTAATGCACGTATAGTCTATTCTTGGGGAGAAAGTGCACGGATAAAGGCGACCTCTTAGGGAAACAAAAGGTATTGCTCCCTTAACATTCACTTACTCTACTTTTACATTCATTCTTGCATTTTCTGTGTGTGAGCGATTAAATTTAAAGACATCGGTTTTCAACTAAGTGTCGGAAATTGGATAGAGTCTAGTGGAAGTGACGCGCGGTGGCTAAAAGAGAATAACGGTCGAAATAAATGACTGCTTATGTGCGGAAGTGTGCTCATACGAAGATCAGTGTGGTTAAAGCGGCACTCTTGAGGAAATGTCTACAGAAGCGAAAATGGCACGGTATGTATTTTTTCTCACAGTTCCTCTTTTCTTTTAAGTTATCAACTTACTCCTAATGTTATTCTTACGTCCTTGTCACAGAGGTGTTGTAGCGCATCTCTTCAACCTATGTAGTAGCAGAAGTTGGGTTTTTCAAGAGAAATTTGCGATTAAACAGAATGCAGTTGAAATGTATTCTCAGAGAAGTATTTGTGGCTAAAAGAGGAAAGTCATCGGTGATTGGGTTAAGAACGAATGTGAAGGGAAAGAAAGTTATGAGACTAATATTTGAGAAGGCTGTACGTATGAATGTGCAGTCTGAATGTGTCAGTCAGTGAAACGTCAGTTTGAATGTGCAAAAATAACGAATAGAAGCAGAAGAACAAATATGGCACTGATAATGGTCCTAAAGGGAGAGGAAGACCACGCCAAATGACAATGAGGAATCAAATCTAGAGGAATTGGAACTTACGATGTCAATAACAAAAAGGAATAGATAGAGTGTATGGACGTCTATGAGGAGAGAGGTGTATGCTGGGAAAGGAAAGTACTCAGGATAAGAGGAAAAAATATGGGGGTTCGGCGAGATTGTCCAGAAATTTAGGTATAAAACCTTATTTATTCCTAACGATATATCGAACGATTTTTCTTACCGGACAGATTGGAAAAATCGTACGATATATCGTTGGGTGTGAATGGGGTTTAACGAAGCTACTTGGCCCCGAAAAATGTATAAAAAATTCCAAATTGAAAACACTGTCATCGAATTGATTGGGAAAAAGTAAATAATGAAAGCAACACTTTTCTCTATGCTGTACCAAAAACTACAAGACAAATATTGCATTCATCGATGTATGTTGTAAAAGCTACGTCGTGGGTTCAAAAAGTGTCATAATACATTTATGCAAAGGCTAATAGTTCAACAATAAAAATATAACACTATAACTTATTGCACAGTTATTACTATTAATACAATAATTGTACAAAAGAGATGGTAATATAATATACATATGTAATAATAATATGAATATAATAGTAACAATATATGATTATTACAACGACAACAACAAGAATAATGTGGTAAACAATAGCAGCTATTAATAGATAATGATAAGGAATTAATGATGATGCGAATCAGTAGTTGCAAATAATTCAGTTACGCGGACGAAGATAAGCTTACATGATTGAGATGCCGTGTATGAGAACGGCTGAATCAGCTTCGATTCCATTTAATGAGCGATTCGAAATCCGCGCTCCATTCCGCATTCCGTTTTTCCTTGGTTTCGTAACGACACAAATATCCTCCGGAAAATCAAGTGATTTTGGTGGGCTTCCTTCTCTCCGTACACCGCATTTAGTACGTCGTTGAGGCTGACATGGAGATGACCGAGTCTCCGAGGTACGTATTGCTTTCGCTCACTCTTCCTCTTTAAGCAGTGGTTTTATTTTGTCGGGAAAATTTCCTTGTGTCGGTTACTGTGGCGATAAAATTACAGAGAGGAAATCCATCCGATGTCACCCGAGATGAATTCTGCTGACAGTTTTCTTCGTTCCCTAGAATAGTGGTGTCCAACCCGCTGCAGATTTACCAGTTTTACTCTGCCCAATAACTGTTACCTCCCTGAGCGTGTAGAACTAGTTTCTACACTAATATAGTGAATTTAGGAGTGGAAAACTAATTTATGATGGAACTCACCATAAAATGCGAAGCGTCATACTTACTTCCGTGACGATTTAAATTAATTTAACGATTTTAGACTAATAATCATCTAAAAATATATCGAAGCATATCTGCGGCTTGCTATGAGTTGATAGGGGTTAAATCTGGTGTAGAGTATCTAAGTTACCTTACTTAAATATAACCTTAATCTTATATTAGGTACAATAGTAAACACTTAATAACTAAATATATCCTTAATACTTAAGTACCTTAATACTATATTATCCTTAGTCTTATAACTTAATTAACCTCAACCTTAATTCTAAATAATTTAAATATAACCTTAACCTTATTAGATACAGCGGAAGGCGATAGGTTTCGTTAAAATTGTAACGACAACTCAATGAGCGTTACACAGATGCTGAGGATGCAGGGTGGTCTAGAAGATTTAAACAAAGACTCAATTCACTTTTAAGTTCAGAGATAGTACGTACGTTCTTGGAAGATGTATCCGATATTATACGTCCACCAGGTTACATAGGCCGTTCTAATTCCGTGAGAAAAATCAAAGAAATAGATGCTAGAACTAATCGTTTCCAGAATACATTTTTTCCGCGAACGGTAAAGTAATCGATTAGGGAAGTGGAGTCATGGCACCCCCTGCCTTACACCGAAAGGCGGTTTGCAGGGTACATATGTAGATGTAAATAACGGGAGTATCCATTATTATAAGTGCGAGATTTTGTACGATAAACGGTTGCTACGCAATAAAAGTTTCGGGGAATAGCAACTGTTGAACTGTTTCAACCAGCTGTCTGTAGAATAGCTAAGGACAGAGTTTCTCCATTTACGTTGCATCTTTTATTATAGACCAGCATCAACAAGTTAGACTTAAATTGCGAGCTTGTTTAAGATGAAACTTCGTCTTTCGCTAATTACGCAAAGTGCTAACTACGGCCTATTAGTAGTGAAGAATTTCCGTGACTCCTACAAAGTCTATCTTAAGTATTTGCGTTGCTTCTTTAGATTTTGCTTCCATATACCGATAAATGGAAGTGTTCATTTGAAGGACAGGGGAAGCTTTATCTTTAATTCACTTTTTACTTCATATCTGTGAGAGCTTTAGAGTGATGCTCTGTAACAGTATTCATTTTTGTCACTCCTGAATTTGTGTGCTAAGAAAAGTTTTTGTCATTGTGCTGTTCTTAAAAATGGACTTTCTGGTTGTAGCATTCAGCCTGAGTTATAAAATCCGGGCTTACTAACTCACTCCTCATCAGATAGACTCATTACCACTGCATGGCATTTGGTTGCTGATGTTGGCAGAATCGGGACTCGAACCGGTCTTCAGGCCGTAGTCCCTCCTTATATCCTTACCCTGAATTTGATTACCTTAAATGAAAACATAATAAACCTTAATTAAGTATAGCTATTGTCCGTGCTGGTAAATGAAAGTGTCAAGATGAATATCACGTCCTCGGAAGGAGAGGTAATTACAACTCCCTATAAGACGATCGGCGATAAAATGCGACAAAACAAAGGAAACAGACACCAATAGCAAACGACTAATAGATTTACTGCAAAAGATACGCGAAAGTGGCGAAAATGTTGAATAGTGAATGCATAAGCAGACCTTGAAGATTTAGGTCTGTAATCTTTCCCAAGCTGCCTTTAAAATTACTTGCGAGTTTATCAGGAAGTATAAAGGTTTTAATGCTACAATATCCGTGCATGAATCTGGAGTTTATTCGCATTTGTACACCTAATATTGGTATTGGTAATTTTCTAAAATATCTGTGACCATTTTCTCGAGGAAAAAGGTTTATGGAAAATTTCTCAAAGTTCTCCAGATTTCGCGGTAGTTCTAAAGATTGGAAGTGAATTCCCTACTCTTGAGATAAATGTTCAGATATAGAGGATGAATCTTAAAACGAAACAATTCATTTTATCGAAACGCACGTGGGCTGGGGAAAAGGTAAAAGAGTTATGTCTGGAAAGCGTTTTAGCAAAGAATATTCAACCAAGTTATGAATATTGATAAAGTTAACCTTAAGATGACGCAACATTTAATGTTACCTCATCGCTTGATCTTTTGTATTACTAAGCAATGAAAACATTAGCTCACATTTTTACGAGTTCTTAGTTAAATATTCTTCATAAACACGTTTTCTTTGATTCCAAGTTTTCCGGTCTCAGGATTATATTTCTTATGAGTCGGAAGAGATGACAGTCTCTAATTAACGAATTTGTCGCGACGTCCAGCGACTTTTTTTTTGGTTTCGCAGCAGTTAGTAACCTATCTAGCATGTTCTTTTATATAGACACTCCTCTTTGTGTTTGAGGCACATGTTTGACTTTCTTATAAGAATTGGCGGATCCATAGGGGGGGATGGGCGATCCCCCCCTGCTTTGATGACTCTGTGATAATTTGCTCGGATATAACGAGGAGTTTGATTTATATGAGATCATGAAATTTTTCCGCGATCGCTCTATATACTGTACTCTATACTGTATTTATCACGACGAAACGGCATTCTAAATCTTAAATGAAGATGATGGTATGACGAAATTATCTTAAATCGCCCTTCTTTGACAATTCCGCCCCCTCTATAAGTGAGTCATATGTTTACTTTACTTATAAATCAAAATAGCATAACTGTCAGTTAATGAAGGGCTTAGAACTCGCATTTTGCTTTTGATTGATTTAAAATCATTAATGATTTATATTTATGAAAGCAAGTTAAATCCATTTCTCTTTTCAAAAGCTTTTTCGCCGTATCAGTCCTAGGATAGGCGACATATTAGCAAAATTGCCCGAAGAGTGGAAGGCCTAGGTTCGAGTCCCATTTACCTCGCTATTTTCCACTTCATCTGGTCCTTGGTTTGATTTCAAAGGATACAGCAAAATAAAAATGATGAATCGGTATCTCCGACGAATTGTTCTTCATTGGGGCCAAAAAAACTGGAAATTTTACAGAAAATCCGCGTATTCTATAATAATTTTCGCAGTTTTGAATCGGCAATTGAATTTTATCTCTCGTGTTTCTAATTTGCGCAGCCATTATGAATTTCGCAGAGGGATTTTTTCCTCTTACATTTCTTATGGTAAGTTTTTAAAGTCATCTAGAATAGAACATACGCTACTTTCAATGGCAATAATAATTCTGTTAATTGTCCATTGAGCTCTCCTGTAAGCTATTTAATTTTATTCAGTATTTGCATAATTATTTTTGCAGTGGTGATGAAATGCCATTAATTCAGAAATTCACTGACTTCAGGTGAATAAGCTTACGCACTTGAATCCTGGTTGTCTGTCAGACTGTTTTCATGTTTAATGAAGGATTTGGTGCTTTCCCGGTGAATGGTTTGTTGTAGAAATTCTTCACGGGAGACTAACCGGGTCGTTTCTTGGTTAACCAAGAAACCAAGAAACTACCCGGTTAACCAACTAACCAAGAAACGACCCGGTTAGTCTCCCGTGAAGAATTTTTTCATGTTTGTTTTTACCTCGTCTCTACCTCTGGACTGTAATGATTTCTTCTGCAATTACTTATTCGGTAATGAGTGCAGAGAACTTTTTTTTACACTTCGATGTTTTCCATAAACAGTTATGAAGACTTTCCAAAATTAAGACTCGCGTGGTGCGTACTATATTCGCCCAAAATATATATAATGTAATATGTTTCTTTATTCACATCACAAACATAATAATATAATTTATAGATATCAATATTTTGTTATACTTCTTATTATTATGTATTTCATGAATGTTCAGTATTAGTTT
>KZ308713.1:337599-422941 GCA_000376725.2 Ladona fulva | reverse complement strand
AATATTATATTAGAATATAATAGTTTTTCCCGACTTTGTGATAGGAAGGATAAAGTAGGAAAACTTGCATCCTTTCCAACAGAGTATGTTTATAACCACGGTTGTTCACCCAAAGGGGCCGTCCAATAAAGCAATATCGGTGTTAAAGGAAGAAGCCTTTCATTCATTTGTCTTCAATTACTGTCCATTAATTATATCTTATTTGATAGTGAGTGAGTGAGGAAAGCAAGGGCAAACTACTTCACTCCCCATCTTGCCTAGTAAGCCTCTCCTAGCTCTTCGTAGCTGATGTTAGAGGGGATGAGGTCTCAATCGGCCTTTGGGCTGAATACTTTAATTAGAAATGAGATATAAACGTCTAATGTATACCTGCGGCGAAACTACTTAGCAATAATTAAATTAGTTTAAGTGTATGAATAATATATCTTAATTCTTTAAAATATAAAGATGAGAAAAATAGGATACTTCCCTATATGAATATATTAGAGGCAAAAGCTTTTCCTAATTAGGTCATGCACTGCGTGACCATTCTATTTTAAAGTGGCAGCGTGTTAATAAAAATGCAGCTCTGAAATGATAACGTCACTTAGTGTTCTCAGGGAAGTGCAACTCGCAATAGAAGTAATGCGGAATTCGATTAAATCGATTTCGAGCGATAACCGGCGCCTTCCGCTCATCGCTGCATTCTGATGATATAAATCATTTTCTCATCACTTCGTTCTCTATTCACTATGCGACTTTCATTCATCTATAAATACCTAAGGCGAATAAATTTTCTCTCTTTTTGTTTAATTTTTACAAATGAAATAAACGGTAAATTAGTTACACATCATTAAACTACAGCTGTTATCTGATATTTTTCTCCTGTTTTTCATTTCTTCGCGCTCTTTTAACGTTAATTTCGTTTATTTTTGCCATGGAAACTAGCGTGTTGGCATTTACGAGTTCATTTTACTTTATATATAAAAAGCAAATGTCTGTCCGTCCCCCTATTCAGGGGTTCTTGGTGAGAGTTCTCGTAGATGTAGAACGAACTGCATTATGCTTCCATGAGGTTAAATGTTTAATTTGCAAAATTAAATTAGAAATAATGTTCCTACGAAATCGAGACAAATTTCAAAAGAAAGGTAAATAGTTATAGATTCTTATTTTGGTCGTGAAATATTGATAAAGATTCGAAATTGCGAGAATGTTTGTAAACTATACGGAAAATTGGTAAAATATGGCCGCAATAAACAACCCATCCCCTTGACGACCAAGGCAAAGAGTTCGAGCTCAGGCATTATCTCATAAAAATACAGGCGGATGATCAGTTCGTATAGATAACTGTAGGAACTAATGGCATTTTATAAATAGCAGGCAATTTTCTGAGATTCAAGAATATGCAAACCACAGGAGCTAAAATACGTCATTCAGGAGTATTTCTTAATCAACCCGATTTACTAAGAAACATTTATACCTTGTTTTTTCGCGATCAATTCGATGAAGAAATGTTATGGTGAAAAAGGGAAGAACAAATTTTCTTCGTGGAATTCGCTCATAAAAGTTTTCTTATTATTTTGTGTAATAGAGCAACAAATTTTTTGTGAGAATACCAAGTTTTGTTTTCCTCGTCGGAATACTGCGTGAGATAACGTGTATCAAAGATGCTAAAAATCGATGTCTAACTGTAGAAGGCTGTGGTAGGGGGTCAAACAAATGACAATATATCAGCAAATATTTCATGGATGGATGTAAAACTTGGCGAATGTTCAAAGAGGATATGAGTTTATATTCTCACAAAATTTCATTGATGGTCGAGCGGTGCACTTCTCTAAAATTGGTCCATTTGACATGGAATGCCGGGGGCGTTTACTAGTGTCTTATAAAAAGTAGAAAGTGTGTATGTTCGCCTTAAACAAGAGAACCAGATGTCGCACGACTGTCGAAATTTGAAGATTGTTAAATGTCTTCCCCGGACAGATATATATATAAGACTACTTTTTATTCACTGACCCAGATTTGACTACAGACATTTAAAACTGTTTCTGTAAGAAACGCATGTAAAGGTCACTTTTGTCGCTTGCAGGATTTATTTTATTTGCAGAATTAAATTAGAAAGAATAGGCGCAAGAAATCGAGACAAGCAACAAAAAAAATTGAATGAAAATTCTAATTCTGGCCGTGGAAGAATACTTTCTATCAAAATTGTGTGAATACAGGAATATTTGTAAAATGCTGTTGTTGTTAAACAACCGGTCTCCCTGATGACCAAGCCAATTGTTGATTCCGAGCTCATGAACTTCAGTTCACTTGTTTTGATTTAAGGGTTTCTCTCTTTTGCAAAATTAATTTATAAAGAATAGTCGTATGAAATCGGAACAAGCACCAAAAGAGGGGAAATTAAATAAAGATTCTTGATTCGGTCATCGAATGTTGTTTTCTGTTAAAAATAAACGACAATTTCGTCTTCGATAACCTGTCCCATTGAACTTATTTAAGTTGAGAGATTTTAGTTTCTCTTTTGTACGACCACTTTATTTAATCCTATCTCTATTATTCTCGTCGAGAATCAATGGGCACTTTAGCTAGCAATAAATAAATAAACAAATGAAACTGCGTTATATATATTTCCGCGATGGCTCCACATTTTGGCTCTGCCGAACTTACGTAATTTATTTGGGAATGTGTCGGATGTTTCATTCGATTGTTTTTGAGAAGACTCTCTTCGGCGCCTTTGGCTAATTATTTACATTTAATTCAAAATAAGCCAAACTGTTGCGTCATTCAGTCGTCGCTGTCTCGTTAATCGAATCATTTTGTGTCGGAGTGTTTTTAAAATGAAGATCAAGAGTGGAGCTCGTATGAGTATTATTAAAAATGTATTTATTTATTGTTTTATTCTTCTTTCCGTGCATTAGAGAGCACTTGCTGTTACGGAACATCTCCCTTATAGTTCAAGCCCAGAAATAGCAATCTCCCTTCTTTGAGTTTATTCCATGTTCTCGTGGAATAAGTTCTCACAAACATAATTGATTAGTTTTTGATACATTAAGGCAATTAATTTAGTTTCTCTTGCACATTCTCAATAATTAAATTAATTAAATTGCTATCATTGAAGAACAGTAGCTTTCGTTTCACTTAGTAATCCCTTAAATTAGGTTTATTTAGCGTAAAATCGTTCGTCTGCCGGTGGAAAAATATAACGCACTTCACGCGTAAATAAGAAATTAATTACTTCAAACCACACCCCGTGCCATGACGTGCTCAAAGACGGCATATTAACGTAGATGAAGATGAACGCTATTGCGACTCAATTATTTCTAATTGCTGCTGTAATTAAAAATGCCAATTTTAATGCTAATTTCAATTGATTTGTTACAGTAGCGCAGCCACGATATATCTATCTCTATCTATCTATATATCTATCTCTATCTATCTCAAAAGTTGCACGATACTTTGTCCCGTTAAAACTTTCGCCAAAAATGTGATATATTCCATGGTATTCGATATAAACATTCAGTGAAATGTGTTTTTTTGGCTTTAGCTAACCCGAAAGAGTTCAACTGTTCATTAATGTTGACATCTAACGAATAATCATTCATTTTCATGGTAAAATTTCAAAGGAACCGTTAACTTTCATGAAAACTCCATGCTGTGGTGGAAAACGTCAGCTTTCAGAATTTTCATCAGAAAATGGCCAAGAATTCTTTCAAATAATATTTGCATTGATGTGATGAAAACATGTCTCGAGAAAAATGGAGATAAAATTTGTCCCGTTTTGCTGATGGGAAGTGTCCCGTCAACTAGATGGATACGCATAGGTGATTATTATGTATGATAATAATAATAATTATTAATATTATTCAACTTTATTCGGGCAAGATTGAGACTATCAAGTGTCTTCCTAATCTAACCCTTCGTCATTTCAAATTTAAAATAGATCGATTGAAAACAGCGCAAAGAAGAAAACTAATTTGTGAGTTTTAAAAACCCAAGTTTAGGTTAAATCACCTCTGAAGAGCAAGCAAAATTGTAAAGATACATTATTTCATAGACATAACAACTAGAAATTGACATAGAAATCAGAAAAGAATATTATGATATACAAATACAACGGTTACAAAAGAGGTTAGTATGAAGATAGCAATAAAAATGCGAAGATAAGAAAAATTAAATGAATATTACATGAATAAAGGAGCTATGAAGATAAATACCCGGAGTCGGAGCAGATGCAATCGGATCGGATGCTTTATCACTCCACCGTTGGAGTGATAATTGCATTGGTAATGAAAGTATCCGCAGTAAGGTCGACCAACAATTTGTATGAGTGAATGAAGTCATTCTCCAGCTGGTCAATGATGTGAAAATACAATTCCCAATTTCAGGAGATACGTGTTGGGAGAAGTGGATAAGGAGATAAATGAGATGGAAGAGATAAGGCAAATCCTTCGGTGGCAATTTCATTGAATTGATAATTGAGGGAAATGGTTAGGGAAGCAAATATATAGATGCAAGGCAGACGAGGATGGCTGTCTGAGGAGAAGATAAGAGCTTCTTGAAGCGACGACACGGCCTTTGGATAATCGATCGATGCTTTTTAAATGAGGCACTTGCAGAACTGCTATGAAAAGAGAGAGAAAACACTGATGATGGAGAAAAATTATGATGTCTTAATACGATACCTTCGACCTCTTTAATTTTTACGGATTCTTGGATTCTTTTAATCTCATCGCTCTATAGAATACTGCTTCTGAATCTCTGTTTTCCGCGTGTGAATACGTTCAAGAGAAGAGTGTCTCATTCTTCATCATACGCGCCACGCATTCCTGGTCTCCTTTTCGCAATGCCTGCCGTTGCCCCACCCATACCTCCACTCCCACTTGTAGAATAGTTTAAATTTTCCATTAGCATAAACATGTTGTAAGTAAGCCGTTCAGTTCGAAAGTTCATTGTTGTTCGCAAAAGACCTTGTTACGTCTCATTGTCATGCGCTTTCCGCGACTTTTCATTGTTACGTATTTGTGACAACGCTGCACAACAATGTTTCTCGGCTTTATTATCGTTTAAAGTTACTCCAGACAGGATAAAACTTAAACTTCCTGACTGAGGATTTTAATTTTTTCGTTTCATCATCTTCTTGTCCACAGATTTCCGTCTTCTAAATTTTCCATCTCTTCCTTTGTTTGATTTAATTGTTTAGTATAACGTTGCAATTTGGTCGGTGGACCAGGTGGCAACGGTCGAGGAGGCGTAACAAAATAATAAGAAAATCTCCTAAATTATTCTCGTAAAGACGGGAGAGAAACCCCTCAAAAACCTCCCGTGTACAATACACATCTTTTGTAGTGTAGTCATAAACAAGTATCTACACAGGACACCGTTACAATCCATTATGAATTGTTTATACATAATATTATACTTAGTACATAAAAGATCCAAACATTTAGTGTTACACTTATGATAATAAAAGCGATTAAGAAACCGAGGATCAAATATATACAGACAATTGAAACTTTTTAGATTTCTAAGCTTCTTTTTTAAAATTTCAACATTTTTCGGCATTGGAATGAGAACTTCTCCAGATAAGCGCTGCTTTATTGATAAATGAATATCGCCTCATCGAAGTTCTGTTCACGTTCCTTTATTTTAAATTGGTGATCGCCACGTCCAATATAGTTTGAAACCTCGCTCGTAGTTCGTCCCGGTCATCTTTAGAGTTCCACGTATTAAATACACGCGCTAAACTAAATATCTTCCTTCTCGATGATAACGATGCCCGTTACAGCTGATCTAACATTTCATTGACACTCTCAGTGTTATTGTTTCCTATGAATTTTATTTTCTGTTATTTGTTATTCATTTATTCAGAACGTATCCATTCAGATGGTAAATACGAAAATCTAAGCCCTAATCAGGAAAATTCTGGTTTATGGTACGGACTGGATACGAACCAAGGACGTTTGCATCGGTTTTTGTTTGCATATTTGCATCGGTTTGCATTAGGCTGGCGCACCAACCAATCAGAGCATTTAGGAATATTTCGCTGTGTTTGAGGGAACAGACTCACCGTTACAAACAGCCATTTCTAGCTACATAAAATAATGCCGAAATTAAGTGCATCGTATGATTATAGAGGTAATTAAATTGCAGCAACAGTTATAGTTCTAAATATATATAAAGAAAAAGAAACAGACAGGAGCATCAGTCGATATGTTTGTGAATAAGCGATTCTCTCCTCATAAGAATTTTCGGTTCCTAGTCATACTGTGATCAATGAGGAGACAGCATTTTGCGTCTCATTTAGTTCATTTGACGGAATTGTTGTTGAATTAATCTATTGGATATGCTCCGGATGAGATAGCTTCGCAAAGTGTTGATGTACACACTTTTAAAGTGTTCTAAACTGTAGAGCGTTCATGGGACGGTGGCCTTCTTTCCGAATATCCTTTTTTTGGGTTCTTTCGCGTCGTTGAAGATGCGATTCTGGTAACAGTGGCACCCTTTGGCGCCAAATCGATTGGCTGCGAGCAGGGATGCCAGATTTTGCTATATTCTCAGGGACATTCTTACATTTCGCCAATATCTTGGCAACTCCTCCACTACTGGAACATCTACAGGAGGAATTCACACCACTTATCTGTCAGTTAACTCTCTTTTACCAAAAGACTGTCTTTTTCTCGTAATTTTCTGTCTTCTTCTCCTTCCAAATCTCATCCATTCAGTACGTTTACATTTCTCACGCTAAGATCATTCCTTTTCTTCCAATAAGTCAAAACCACGACGTTACATTTCCGCCATTCTTCTTTTTTATGCACAATTTTTTCTTCCCTATCCGTGAATGATATACGATACGTATGCGAGTAAAATCATCATCCCGAAAGCTGGTCGATTCCTCAATCCCTTCACCATTAGCTACCAAAAGCTGTGCAGAGGGGATGAGGCTTACAAGGTAAGGTGAGGAGTGAGGTAGTTTTCCCTTCTTTCGTCACTCAGCAAGAATGCTGCAAGCGGTAAAAATACACGTAACTGCTGTACAAACCCTAAGAATATCACGTTTCGTAGTATTTCAGACAGTTTGACGAATTAAGCAGCTCAATTAAGCTCTCACAACTGGTGTGTCCGGAGACCGATGGTGCGAAACTGGTACATTTACTATTTTGAGAGGTAAAAATCCGGGACAGTCTGGACATAATCATAAAATTAACCAGGACATATACGGGACAATGTTTTTGTTCAGTCATAGTCGTAATTAGTGATGTGGAAATTCTTCTAATGGACTCCTTCCTTTCGTTTAAAGTCTACATGAAATTGTTTTACTTTTCCTTTTTAGATTGTTGTTATTTTTATTGATAAACCATTAAATACTACTTATATTTATTCATCTAATTGAGTCAAATACACGCTCTTCCTAGAAGTAAAATAAAATAGACCATATATAAATTATACGATATGAAACCCTACATGTTTTAAATGAAATTATCTCAAAATACCAGTAAAGGACAGGTTTTTGGTTGAATAACATTCATTTATGAATTATTGCTTTTTTACGCCGTAGTTACAGTTAAATAACACGTCTTGGATAAATCGAACTTACTTATTATATTATAAACAGGATATTAACAGAATATGTAATTCAAAGATTCCCGAGGAGTAACGGACATGAAGAAAGCCTTAAAGGACCGGGACTCGAACCTGGGTCTTACGCTTTCTGGCCGAATGCTCTGACTGATGAAGTGTCTTGCTATATCATTTACCATGACGTTTGGGAGACTGGGCAAAGACACTTTATGTGGTTAGAGCATTCGCCCGGAGAGCGGAGACCCGGGTTTGAGATCCGGTTAGACTTTTTCATTTTCTTAACTACTCGGGAATATTCCTAGCCAATGAGATTTCCAGCAGTATCTTCTCTTTCCTTGTGAATTCAAAATTTTGTGTACAGAATACACATCAGCTTCTGTTGAAGTTAATGTGTGTTCTGTACACAAAATATGTCTGTTGATGTTATTATATATAATTTCCGTCCGTTCGTCCGACCGTCTCTCTGTCTGTTCGTTTGTCGTCCTCTTAGATTTGGAAACCCGCGGTAAACTACGTTGGATTTCTAATTACTAGAAACCCTGGGTATACTTGATTTCATCCCCGGAAAGACCCGGATTCGAACCCTGGATATAATAATCAACTATTAATTCGAAGGCTAAATATGCAACCAATCTTATTTTTGGTTCGTTACTAATAAATTTCAAATTAAATATTGCATTTTTGATCGGTCAAAATGTGACATTTCCAACCTTTGAAAATGTTTAAAATGCCAAGGTATAACGATAACCAGAGAGTTCCAAAGTGAAACAGTAGATTACTATATTCTAAGCCAAGAGAATCACAGTTCTTTGACGTATTCCTACCTGCGGAAATGGAAATATATTTTAATAGCTATCAATTTCACATCTACATCCAATATCCCTGCTTTAGCTTAAGAACATTTGTAAAGAATGTGAACTAGACTACCATCTCCTGTACTACCTGGATTTAGGACAACTATCAGAGAGCAGTATCTCAGCGTATTTCACTCAAACCTTTGACTGCGAGCATAATTCATTCCGAAAACTTGCTCGTAATCCAAAGCACTCGTAAATCAAAGCGATTTCCTTATAAGAAATAATGAAAACCCAGATAACCATGATTCGTTCCGAAACCTAAAAATATTCGTACTCATAATAATGATTATTAGGGAAGTAATGATCACGTGACGCTCGGCAGTCAAAAAAACAGCGTATACATACTCCATGCACTTCTCATATTGCAAGACCTCACAAATAACTTAACATGGGGTATACACATTCGTAATATATGTGGACGAGCTCTTCAGAAACTCGGATTCGTTAAGAGAATAGTCGGTCGGAGCGAAGAAAAAGTCCGTGAGCGATGTTACGTTCCGTTGGTCAGGGCTCGCCTTGAAAATGCGTGTTGTGTATGGGATCCTGCAGATAAGTGTTGCATTCGAGAAGTAGAAAAAGTACAGCGAAAGGCGATACGTTTCTTAAAAAAATGTTACAACAAATCAGTGAACGTTACCCAAGTGCTTCAGGACGCAGGATGGAAATCTCTAGAAGATGTAATGTTTAAACAAAGGATAAATTTACTACATAAGTTCAGAAAAGGTGAAAGATGTAGCCGATATTATGCGTCCTCCATGTTACATAGGGCGTTCTGATTCCGAGAGAAAATCAGAGAAATAGATGCTAGAGCGAATCGATTCAAAAATTCACTTTTTCCGCGAACGATACGCGAAAGTAATCGATTAGGAAAGTAGAATCATGGTGCATGCACCCCCTGCCACACGCCAAAAAGCGGCTTGCAGGGTACATATGTAGATGTATTTACATCAAGTTAAAATTTATTATAGATTTTTGCTCGTCTTAAAAAACACTTGCAAACCAAGTTACTCGCAGACCGAGGTGTCATAGTATTTTAAACCTTTTCCTTAAATCTATCAAAGTTTGTATTGCATTATCATCTCCAAATGAAACATTTTTCAGAGGCAATCACGTATTCTTTTGAAGAATCCGCCATATCCTCGTAATTCTCTTTATAAGTTTCTTTCGGCAAGCAATCAAGGGAGAGGGTTTTTACCTTTTTCTTCATTGAAGTAATGAACCAAAAGTAAAAACAAGTAGTGAAATGAGAGAGGAATAAGTACAACTTTTACACGTTACCGCAGAATTTTAATCTTCCGCAACCAACGTATGTCGTCATCATGAAGTGAATCACTGATGACGCCATCCGTTCACCTGGTGATGACGCCATGCACTGAGACCTAGGTCGTGGTAGACTGGAATTTTGCGGTAACGTGTAAAAGTTGTTTTAATTCTTATCTCATGAGGAAGAGCTACCACAATGTCGAGGGCGAAACAGTGAGTTTTGTGCTGTAGTCAGTGTTATCGAAACTCCGGCCTTAGAAATAACTTTATCGTCTGCATTTCTTACTGACTGCACTACTTCCCCGCCGACTTCACTCCTTTGTCTATTTCTTTCCATTTCCATCGCATACCACCATTTCCTCTTCATATATATTAAAAGCGATGGTGATAGTGGGCAGCCTTCTTTTACCTCTCCCTAAATCTGCTCATTCTGATTCCCCATCAGCTATTCTAATGCGTACTGTTTGATTAAAATATAAATACACCAAAGGCCTATCTTTCCGTTCCAACCCAATTTCTTTAAAATTCCCCTCAGTTTTGGCCATTAATCTCTCTCTAAAACCTTTTCAAAATCGACAAAACATCTAAATACATCCCTCTTAAATACCATGCTTCATTCTACAAGTAACCTCATTACCTACTTGCATCCCTCGTTTCTTTTTCCCTTCTGGTCTTTTCCGATTTGCCTCTTAATTTTTCCTTCAGTCCTTTTATTCAAAACCCTTTAAACAACTTCCGCCGTGTGAGACTACTAATCCGATTCTACGATTATCCTCACACTGATTATTATTATTAGGGCATTATTTTTTTCCAGTAGTGGAATCGTCTTAGTAAAATCCTCTGGTCACATTCCATTATCATAAAATTTCATACATAAATCATAGATATACTTCTTACCCTTTTCCTCCAGGTTTTTAAGAAACTCAACTGGACTCGCGTATCATCAACTTTATTGTCTCACTTCGAATATTTGACGTTCTTGGAATATTTTTAGATGTAGACTCTCTTTTATTGCATGAATTGTATGAATGAATGTAAACTACTATTATTGTATACATCTGATCCTTCTGAATGATCAAATATAATTATTAAATATAAATAATAAGATAGAAATGTAACAGAACCCTTAAAACTTCATCAAATTTGATTGAACGCAATGCAATAGTTCTCACTATCTGAACTCACACCACAGAGACGTCTTTGCACATCTGGGCTTCTCATTTTTGCTAAATAATTCTCAAACGTTTTCCCTTTTCTGATGTTTCCTCGCCTCCTTAACAAACCAAAATATAACTGTTCTTTTGAAAATCGGTTCAGTTGAGAAATATTCCTACATAGTCACAAGTCTGACCCTACGTTTTGTTTATCGTAATTACAAATAATGGAATCACAAAGGATTGCCTCCTCTTCAAAGATACAATCAAAATCTTAATATTCATTCTATATGGGCCTAAATTCCTTTTCTACTCTTACGAGAAAATGCGTGAGCTCGGATTCAACTATCGCTTTGGTCGTCAGGGGAACAAGGGTTTGTTTTCCACGAAATTTCGTAAATTTTGTATAATTTATCCCAATTTTGAATCGAAGACAATATTGCACGAACAAAATAGGAATTTTAATTCAATATCCGTTTTTTAGGTACTCTTCACGATTTCGTATAACTATCAGTTTTTTGCAAAATAAATGAAACTGTGTATAAGAACTTAACACGCATCTCTCATTTTCGTGTCACATTTCGTGTCACGGAGTCAAACCAACGGTACCTTTAGTAAAATACGTGTATGTAGTATAGTAGTGGTTCATTGGCCTTCTTGTAAATTTTTATACATCTGTCTCATCGGGAAGTGCCTGAAAGTAAATTGTTTCTAATTTCCTCAAACATTTCTTAAGGAGAGTTACTAACATCGGATGGATAAATGTAGAAATATTTACAGATTTCTGTCCTTTGTTGTTTCTCTTCTCTGATCTTACTTCGCCTCATTCGACATTTCTCTTCCGCGATTTCTTTATCTCAGACACTTTCCATTTCAAGCTATATCGTGCATCTCTGTACCACTTCAGTTCAATATTTCTCCAACCCTGTCCACAAATCAGTCTTTTCTCCAATTCTAACTCAGTCTCTTCTAGTTTTTTTTTGTTTATACTCCTCATCTAAGGGTTAAATGGAAGATGGGACTCGCTAGTTACAGTTTCGCCCAATTAAAAGACGTTTGTATTGTATTGCATCTATTCTTCTAGAATCCTCAGGCATAATTCAGGATTCGACGTAAACCGAATTGCGACTATAAATTTGAATGATTTTAGACTAGCGACTTGCAAAATAATTCTGTTCATTCTAAAACGTGTCAACGCAATTAAATAGCGTTAAATCGCTGTGATTAGGAAAATTTTTAAAAGATCATCCATCTACTTTTGGTAGGACAGTATTTTGATGCAGAAGAATAGAAATTGATGAATGTTAAAGAACAATATTTTCTTAATTTTTAAGATGACTTATTAACTTTTGAATTTATTTCTTATCATAGCGAACGATCCTGCTGCCACATCTTGACGAATGAAATATTTATTATTTGTCTTTTGGTTCGGAATAAAGAAAAATGCACCTTTTGTATACTTTTGTCTCACAATCAGTCTTATTCAAGGCTGTGAAAATATGAAAGCTACTGAGGCATGAGTCATGCTGAATAATGCCATTAATTAAGGTTTCTCCTTATGCATTGTTACGAAAAGTGTCACTCATAGAGTCATTGAGATTAGCTAACTCGTTCCGCTTATAGCATCTGGCTCAGTGAGGAAAGCAAGGGCAAACTACCTCACTCCTCATCTTGCCTATTCTCTCTCGCTCGTCGTAGATGACGGTAGAGAGGATGAGGCCCCAGCCGGTCTTCTGGCTGAATACTTTAAGGACAGATTATTCCTAAGTGGTACGTGAACCAAAAATGTTGGTAACCCCTGAAGTAGGGTGATTCCACTTTTTCTTTCCATGGGCTCTGCAAGTTGTGAAGAATCTTCTTTCGTCGGCAAGTATGATTCATCAGGCCACTGATGTGGAACCGTATGGTGTGTGAAAACCATGGCAGCATGTGAAACCATCAGGCCACTCTTAAGTGGTGTGTTGTATACATTCAGCATCGGAACTGTATGTAAGAAATATTCTTATTATTTCCAAATTTTACTGCAAGAAAATAAGAATTTTGAAAATAGAAATTTTTTATTTCTCGATGTCCGTATGAAGGAGGCAGAAAGAAAATAATTTAAATTCTGGATTTAGTTTTTAAAAGTGAAGGAAAACCGTATGTGACCTGAAGTTCGCAGGTCCCACACTCTTGGATTTGGCTATTTGCCTAATCCTTCAAAAATTCCCGCCTTCGGCCGACTATCTACATAAACTATCCACTTACACATTCCGTATTACGCTTGGATATTTGAGAGGAATCGTCAATACTGATGAATTACCCGTTCGAAGAGTGGAGACGTGGGAACGTACTCTCTAAGAAGTCAGAGGGCTTGATTAACGCGGGATTAACACGTCAGTGTTACTACCGATATAGTAAATTGCGAGAAGAGAGACTGGAATTGTTAGAGGTCTTAGGACGTGTTTCAAGAGCGAAAGATGAACGCAAAAATAAGAAAGTACTAGAATTAAATTAAACAAGTATTTACCCTAAAAGGCAACAGTAATTACGAACAACAATTACGAAAACGAATTACAACAGCAGTACGAATTTATAAATTTCGAAGGACGTGTTTGGAATCACTAAATCGAGTCCGACGGAGAATTCCAAAGCCTTCGAAAATGGACTGTGAGGCTTCGGAAAGCGATTGTTTTCATTTTTGGAATACTATAGGGATTTATTGCCTTTAAGTGAAATTCACAACATTGAAAGAAGTGCGAGACAAGGTTGCGTGATGTCTCGGAGGTTGTTTAATGTTCACATGGACACGTTTAATAACAATAATAATATTTTTACAACATACAATGTGGATAGAAGAGTATCCCCCTTTAGGATGATGCAAGGTAATGGTTGAAGGTAAATTTGCTTTTTGGAAAAATACTATGGGAAAACAGACATTAAAGAAATTTTTTGCCCTCAAGGTCTCCCAAAACCACACATCTAAATGGTCTTGCTAGATGGTTTAATTGGTTAAAGCATCTGCCAGGCAACTGGAAAGATGGGGATGGAAGATCTGGAATCACATCCCAGCCCTATCATTTTTTTCATGTCTGCATTTCCTTGAAATTTCTTCTTAAAATATTTTATTAGAGCAAGGCAGAACCTCTTCTAGAGAGATAACTGCAATAGAACCTCTTCTAGAGAGATAACTGCAATAGAACCTCTTCTAGAGAGATAACGTAAATTTTCTNCTCGGAGGTTGTTTAATGTTCACATGGACACGTTTAATAACAATAATAATATTTTATTTATCACAAACAGGTTAGAAAAAAAACAGTTAAATGTGATACGATAAAAAAGATAGTAAAAATCAAGAATATATAAAGAAAGTTAAGATAATGAACATTTCTTTAACATTTACGCGCACGACTGATGTAGTAGGGAAACATGTTCAATTCGCTGCGATTTTAACTGGGAAACTTGTTGTTTATATACACTTGCATTGTGATTCTGTTATGATAGAATCTGCAGTAGTTGTGAAAAGGTTGCTAGATAGTGCGGCTGTAGAGGGAATGGACCTGATGTTGCCAAAACAAAGGAGGAACTGACTCGCATACCGGCAGAACCATAGAGTGAGGATGGTAGAACCTTTGGAAAAGTGTCATTTCCTGGGAAGGTGAGGAGGAGAATTGTAAATGGAAGGGGCTGCTACTGTGCATTCCCGGAAAGGGAATCGCGTGACTGTTACGTAAGAAAGGAAAACGCCCATAGGAAACACTCTAGGTCCCTCTATTGAATCTTCATGAAACCTCCAGTAAATTCTTCCGAGAGATCGCATATTTGGACCGCTTCGCTGTACAGCAATCCGAATTCGATGCGGATTTAACAGAATCCCGCTTGAGTCACCGCTCTTTTCCGAGAACTTTACGCTGTCGTCACCTTATGCGCTTGGCGTCACCTCTATCTTCATTCATCGAATTCCTCAGCGTGGGGTCACCGGAGGAAGCTGTCCAGAGAAAGCTTCAGGATGACGTCACCATTCTTCCGAGGTCACCTTCCATCGAGAACTCGCTCGTCCAGGTCTGCGAGCGCCGTTTTTCTCCCCTTCAACCTTGGCCTCCCCCGTCGCCGCCTAGTGCTCGTGTACCCGACAGAGGGCGGGTTCCCGCGCGCCGACCGTTGCGCAGCGCAGCATTCACAAGCAGTTCGCCCTCCGCCAAGTAGAGCAGTTCTCATCCGCTCGCCCAGTCCAGGTCGAAAGGCCTAGGAAATTTCCCTCCGTGGCCACGTCGCTCTTCATGTGGTAATTGGTGATATACATGCCGCCGACGGTAGCGAATTTCGAGTCAGGTGCAGTTTCTTGAGGTGTGTGTGGACCCACGGTGTTTGGAATAATGAAGTGATGACCGAACGAAAGTTGTGGTCGGCATACAGCAATTCTCACCGCAATGAAGATACCCAATGCCACGATAACAATTGCTGCGCTACCTACGCTTGTGCGAAGGTAAAAGTGTTGGTAATTGACCTTCGATTCTTCTGTGAAAATATCCAATATTTAGTTTTACTTTTTGAATGGTGGAGTTTACTCTTTTCTCTCAGTGCTTCCCAGTTGGAATTCGGCGCAACAGGACAGGTTTACATTGCGCACGTTGACCTCCATATCCAAGCATTGGTTTCTTGATTTCGATCCCAGGCACTACTGCTCAGGTAGCGACAGAATTTATTCGTAGGCAATGAAAATACGTACTTGTGGAGAAAAGGAGCATCAGTATCCACGTTAACGTAGTTCTTCGGAAGTAAGAGAAGGTGAACGTTTCTTTTGCTGAAGTGTAAACTTTATTTACGGTAATGAATGTTTTGTTTTGCCAACGATGGAGTGAATGCGATTTGATATAGTTAAAGTTGGAATGCCTTCAACATTTATGATCGCTATTCCTTAGGGAATATCATCCTTCGAAAAGAGATGCGTTTGTGGGAATGTTTCAAGTGATCGTGCGCCATCGATTTCAACAAGGACTGGTCGTGCTACCATGTTTTCAGTATAACGGCTAGTGGAACTTAAGTCTCTAATTAGCCCCCTTGAGTAATTTTCTTGGTGACCCTTCTTTCCATCAGTTTTTCTTCTTTACTCATCGGAGACAAAAGATACTCATGACTTCACTCGGTGTTATCGCTTCGTATCCGTAAGTTATTCGCAAGAAGGTTTTTTGTAGTTAATGCGTTGTTTATTTACATGACATTATTCAAGTCCGTAGTTATTTCATTTCGACGTGCGTAGCACATGCGATACTATTACGCATCTCAAGCATGAAAGTGGTTTGTCTTTACTTTTTAATGGTTTTGTAATACTTGACATCTGATGTTATTGACGGCGTTTTGTGCTCCGTTGAGAATAGTTTAAATTACGCCGAAACTTATTAGACTCAACTAGGAAAATTCCAAGTTATTGTTACAGGAAAGGGGAACACACCATTTGAAAATCTTCACTATGACTTGTCAAAGCGGTGGCTTTTTAGGGAATTGTTGCTGTAATTATGTTTTTCCGAGTCATAATTGGTGCTTGTGCGTATTAATTTTCCCTTTAAAATTTGGAATATAAATTTATCTATTATGCACTGTTAATTGATTTATTTCGCAACCCAAATTCTGATTTACTACTGTCAACAAATGAAGGGGATAGTCTGTTCACTTCTGAGGAAATTTCATTGTAATGTCATTTTCATATATCGGTTTTAAATTTTATTACGTTGAGAAATCGAATTGTAACATATCGGATAAATAAGAATTATGACATATGGAAAATATTCATAACGGATGTAAATAAGTGTGAAAGAAGCCACTCGCTAACAACCATTCAGGTCTAAATCTCTGTTACTTTACTTTACGTGGCATTCGGTGTGTGAAGTGAAAATCGAGATGTTATTTGTCCTAAAAATAATCCTTAGACATTTTTCAAATTTCGTCGGAACTTCTGTCATTAATATATTCCACTCATTTGTTCGTAAACAAAGTCCGTTTTGAATTTTTTAATTCGTATAGTGTGTTTTTTGATAAAATCATAAGTCGAGGTTAGTATTTTAGTGATTTTGTTATATCTAGGCGTGTCTGTACTTTTTAAAATTTGATACGATGCTGTTTTTAGTGTAGATGTAGAAAACAGGATCTCATATATATTTGGAACCTACGCAGCGGAAATGTTTCGGATGTTCATCAGCAGAATTGATGGTTTCAGTGGCACACATACGTTTGAGAGTTTTATTTACATTAATGTTTCAAAACGAGTGAATTTCCTGTAGTACAAAAGGCAATTTACATAACCCTAGGAAAAACGAACGGGGGGCTCCCCTAAACCATTTATATTATTTTGGCACAATTCCAAAACCTACGGAAGTAAAAAAAATTGTAATAGTTATTTTACTCGAGTTTAGTATTTTTTGTTATTTACGCACTAACCCTTTACCTGTGAAAAAGGAAAATATATCGTTTGTGTTTATGGAGATAAGCTCATATCCTGGCTTTGGACTGGGGTTTGAATATTCTAAAAGAGAAGAGTTTTACTCTGGTAGTACCCAAAACCAGAGTTCGTAATATTCACAAGTTTCAGAAAAATGGGATGGGAGGTAATGAAAATAACACCAGTCAGGTGTGTGTAAAAATGAAGTCTTAGATAAATATTATAATATATCATTCTTTTATATACTTATTCTTTTATTTACATTAGTTTTTTAATTCCTTAATCAAATATATGTTAAAATCTAATCTTTTTATGTATCAAAATGTGCCAGAAAACCAAGTAGAATCAATAAACAATCCCTTTTTCTTATCAGGGATAGAAATTAGCTCAGGGTTAATTGGGTAAAATTTTGATTGACTTTAAGCTATTTAAGACATTTGGAAGTGATGCATCCAATGTCTTGTAAAAACAGAAAAAGTAAAACACCAACCAGAAGCAAAAATATAGTAAATTAAGAAAAGAGAGAATTGGTTTTTGTTGAGTAAAAGAATCATGTATTTCAATCTTAGAAGTATAGTTACCACAAAACATTTACATATGTTTTCCTACACTACTTTAGGGTGTATTTTATGCTTTTTGTGTAGCATTTCTGCAAAAAACTGGTTATATTTCCTTACTCAATTTGGGATATCACCAAGATTCTTTTTGATGTTTTCACTAACATTAGTACCACTTGACAGGGAAAAATGCCAGTGAGAGAATAGTTTTAGTATTGTTGGAAATTTTTGAAGGCTGAATATTTTATTACTGTCAGAAGTTGAGTATCATAAGATTAATTATTTAAAAAATTCAACTGCTGGTAGCCTCTGTGAGTTTTTTAAAACTTCTCATATAAACTGATTAAATTGTGTTCTGAAAAAGTTAGCAGGAACGTGATTAACTTTTCCACCAAAACTCTTTTAAGTCAGCCTGTAACTTTTCTCTAAGTTTATCTGTGATTTCAAGAGATATTCACCTAAAAGAAATGATTTCAACAGAAAAATTTCTTAATCAGGATGTTTGTACTCATGAATATAAGTGATAAATTGATCTGGACCAATTCAGTAGCAAAGCTAAAGAACTGCATGATTCTTTATTATCATTATTTTAATAGTCTGATTTTTGTTTCTTTATTTTCTGTTTAAGTTATGTTTAATTGAAGGGTGATTAAATTGTAATACCTCATCTTACAGTATCTTAAATACACTTGCAGAATGGTTCTAGACCCTAAGAGCAGCCACGGAGACTACGGAAGCTTCCAGAGCACAGATCGTCCAAATCACAACAGCCACCTTCTACACCACTTTCTGCGTTCACCATCCACATCCCCTTCAGCCCCCATTCCACGCAGGGGGTCTCCCACATCCACTGGCACCTCTGCCAACGAAGGCAATGGGCCACCAGAGGAGGCCGAGGAGGAACTCATTGCAGGAGGCGCAGGGATTGCGCTTCCGATGACCCAGGACGTTTACCAGAGACAGCCTCTCCTTGGTGGTGCTCCAAAAGGTGTGCACCATCACCATGTTCACCACCACGGGTGGGAGCTGGGTGAGGGGCCCTTGGAACAGGAGTACTTCCAGCAGAAGGATGCTGACGCCCTGAGCAATGTGGGGAGCAGTGTTAGTGGAGCAGGTGGTGGAGGCATTGGAGGGGGACCAGGAGTGTGCAGTGCCAATGGCGTCGTAAGGATTGATGTTCCTGCACCGTTGCGGGAGGAGCCTAGGTTCCCCAAAGAAAAGTGGAAAACATTTGTTGGTGAGTTTCAACTTGTGAAGGAGGTGCTACTATTATGAACCAAGATTTTAATGATGACAGAAAGGAATTTATTTCAGTGTTACCTTCTTGGGATTGGTACCAGTAACAATTGCCAGAGGTGTAAAATTCAAGCATTATGCATTGTTAAAAAATAGCCAAAGTTATTTTTTTCTCTTAAACTTGCTGTTTCTTTTAATTAGAATGCAGTGAAGATAATAGAAATATGCCAATTGAACTGTATTTTTAATTGCTATGGTATTATTACTTAATGATTTTCTGAAAAAATTCTGCCTCTAAATTGGATTTGGTTTGATTTCAAAGTCTCCAGAGTATATGTATTGGGGCTCTGGGATAGCCAAGTGGGCAACACATTTGACTTTGGTGAAAGTGGTCCCAAGTTCGATTCCTGGTGGGGGCATACATGCTAAATGGCCTGATCAGTCAAGGCACTTTTAACAATACTATACTATAGTTCTTATATATTTGAGTTTGATTAAGTTTGAACTATGATTGCATGTTTAAGCTGCATTCTAAAAGAAGATATGAGCTTACTACTTGAATAAAATCTACTGTGAAATGCTTTCTCTTAAAATACTATCCTGCTTAATGCACACTTTTCTCTCAGTCTCTTTATCACAAAACACATGCTAAAAATACCAAATAAGACAGTGTCCTAATTTCTCACAAGACAGATTTTTCTATCCCAATCTATTTGAATTGTCATATTTGTCTGATGCTCTCCAATATGCTTAGATGTCTATCTTTTTAGTAGTCTTGTGGTATCTCACAAGTTCCCTCTAGAGCCATTTTCAGTTGATCAGAACCTAGGAGTATCCAGTGGATAATAACTAAGTACAGAACAAGGAATGAACATGAGAATTTAGATTAAACACTTTTCTAAATCATTGATCAAAATGTTTTCATCATATTTGTTAAATTCATGCATTTAATCTATTAATTCATTATTGAAAATACTGTATGATTTGTACTGAATCAAAGACAAAAAAGATCATCTTGGAAATACTCGTAACTTCCAAAGTAAAGTTCACTGGAGAATTGAGACACTGGTCTTAAAATAGACACAGGAGTAAGACTATCCTTTGAACCCCTTCACTGCACCATTGAAAATATTGTAAGAGAATAGCAAAAAGTAGGTGAGCTAATCAATGCTTAAAGGTGTAGAACTAGACTGTCTAGCTTTTGGATATGACATGGCACTGATTGCCAAGAATATCCCAGTAACACAAAAATAATTTTAAACATTGTGGTAACTAGCAGAACAAAAAGAACTCCAGATTTCGTTAAAAAAGAAATTTATGTCATTAAATCAACTTGGGAAAAACTTGAACGACTTCCTTTTGTCTAAAGTTGAATTCCTTTACAGTCAAGTTTCTTATTACTTATCTTTAAAATAATTTAACCATCTCTGCTTTACAGCCTGTACCCTTAAGGATTTTCTGAAATAATATATTTGTGTAATTTGTTGTATATTATTGCTCTTAAAGTTGTATGTTAATAGTATTTAATTTACATTAGTCTTTTGGTACAGGATAGAGAAAAATGTGTAAAAACTTGATTTAATTTTGTCTCAATTTTGCTGTGATAATATGGAAGCTACTGAGGTAGAGTTATGCTGAATAATCAGATTGATTGAGGTCCCTCCTTTTTTAATGTTTCGAAAATGTGGTAATTGTGCTTCAATTACTTGGTATGTTCTGCTTATAGCTTTCTGGCTCAGTGAGGAAAGCAATGGCAAACTACCTTACTCCTCATTGTCTCAGCCCTCTCTCCAAAGCTTTTCATAGCTATTGGTGGAGGGGGTGAGGTTCAAATCAGCTTCAGGTTGAAGACAATATCCATGTGATTAATTGATCTTATTTTTCCCTCTATAATTTGCAGCCTTACTCTTTCTCATCATCAACTTTGTTTTAACGACGGCTTCCCTGGCTCTAGTCCATGAGCGAGTGCCTGATCGGGATAAATATGGCCCTCTCCCCGACGTCGTCCTCGACCACATCACAGCTGTTGATTGGGGCCTTTCTGTATCTGAAATCCTAATTATGATCTGCAGTAATACAGCGTTACTTGTACTTCTGTTTCATAGACACAGGTTTGTCATCTTTTTTATCTATTCTCTTTGTCAGCAAAGAGAGAACTTTTACTCTTTCACTATTTTAATTGTTCGCGAAGTTGGTGAGGAGAAACTTCGAAAGTGAGTGGTTTCCAAACTTTTCCCTCTCATCCTGCTCTGTTATTTCTTGCTCTGTAAGTTTGATATATATCCAGTTTTGTTGAATTTATTTTATGTATTATGTATTTACTTTTTGCAACTGAAGAATTTGAGATCTATTTAGCTGAGCTACTTAGAGAATAAGATTCAGAGAGGGTTTATCTATTGGCTTTGTACTATTCTCTCTGTTCCAGAAGGGGACATGCCACAGAGTTTGGAAACTGCCATCTTATTCTTTCTCTATATTAGTAATAAATAGAAACAGGAAAACACTGTTACCAATCTGCCTAACTGACATTTTAGTTAAGTAAAAATATGGCCAAAGAAATTTATACATTTGGGCATAACTTTCTGTAATAAATGAGCATACACTGAAATAGTCTAAAAAAACAATTATAGCTATTACAGCAGATTTTTATTTGACCAATTTTGTCAAAAGGTTAAAGTCTTCAGGTGAAGCTGGCAGATTTATGGAGGTCAACAAAAATCTCTTGCAGAAACTACAAAATGTTTTTCTTTAAGATGTGAAGAAAGTTTAGTTGACTATAAACATTAAGTTTTGCAACTTTTTCCATTTTTTCATGTCATCATATCTCAAAATAATTTAAGAAAATAAGGCTGTAGTGTTTATAGACAACTGAAATTGTCTCATTTACTCATGTTTCAAACGTTTATTTTTTAGGAACCTTTTTTTTTTAAGTACATTCTCTGCATGAAATTTAAGATATCATGAAGAGCCCTCAGATAGATTTTTCATGCAAACTTATAGCAGTAAGTCTAAATGACACTGATTGGGAATCAGTAAATTATAAAGAAATACAGAAATGTAAAGGAGTTCGTATTTCTTCTCTGAACTCCCAGCATTAATTTTTATAGTGATCCACCAAGTTCTAAACTCAACCTGTTAACATTTGCTTGAAATTCAGGCTATCTAAAGACAGCATTAATGAAATAATTACAATTATTCTGTTACAATTGTTCAGTTTTTTCTGCTGTAAAACATTCTTAACGTGTTCACAAATGAAGCCATTTTGAATACTTTTTATATATTCTTCATAAAAACTAACAAGTGGTTATTCTATCCTGTGAAAGAATATGTATGAAAAATAGATTCACACTGAGGGGCATATGCACATGAAAACTTCACCTCAAACTTACGCATTGTGTTTTGCTAATGTTACAGGCAATATCAGTAGTTAAATCAATACAGGTAACATAAGATTTTGAATCCATGAGAAAGGGGCTCTAAAGTAAACTTAGAAATTCTATAAGCTGAGCAACCCTTCTTTCAGATGTTTACTTATGCTTCTCCCTGTCCTTCAACTTTCTTGGCTGGTTAAGGAAAGTACATTTACATTGTGGTATTTAATCTCCTTTTACAATTTTTTTCCATGCAGTTGAAACTTTTAATACACTATTTAAACGATTTATAAAAATAAGCAGGGGTGATTTTTCCTAAATGCATTGGAAGGGGAGATACAAAGGGACCTGTAATGATGACATCACTCCAACATTACATCATTACCACTGCCTCCAAGTGAGAAAGCATGTTGAGCATTTAAACCGTTTTGTATATGCCTAGGCCGTCACTGCAAGTAAGGCGCCTGTTGAATCACATAAGATTTTGGTACTTTTCCCTTTTTTCTCTGGAAGAGTTGCCACAAGAACTGCCCGTGTCTTACACATTTATATTTACTGTTATATCTTCTAAACTTGAATCTCAATCTCCTCATCACAAGACAAATTATGGATATACCAAGCTCGGCAAATACGTCATGTTCTTTGCGCAATTTGATTAATACATTAGTAATTGTTGGGTAAATTTCTTGCAAGTAAAAGTCATGCTCTTTATTTCTAACATCACCTTGTAAAATGCATCCAATACCATTCAGGGTCTTTTAGGACACCCTTTTTGGGAAATCACTCGTTTAACTCCCTGATCACTTGTTCTAATTTCCTTACTGATATTTTTCACTGTGCGGTCAGAAATACCGCAACATAGTTCCATACTATTCACCACCTGGCTAGGAACAATCTCAATTTCTTCAGTTTTCAATTTTTCAAAAAAGATCTAATACTCGCAATCAGTATGTTTCTTCGCACTTTATTGTGGGTTTCTTCCAACCCTTCCCTTCAGATTTATCCTCAATAGAAAAAGTATCAATTGCACAGAGAGGGCAGTGCAGTCTTCTTTAGGGAAGAAGGTTGGCTGCGACTTTGTGGAAACTGAGTCACTTCAGAAATTAATTAATTCTGAATATTATTGATGCGCTGTAGCAACAGAAGGTTGAACAAAATGTGGATTTCACTTAAATGCTATTTAATTGTGTATTCTATCCACTAAAATAGAATCAAATGGACTCTCAGAAAGCAAATGAAAGTTCCCAGGGAAGGGAGGTGAAGGTTAAAATCCAGCAAGGAGAGTCGTAGATTCATATACAAAAGTGATCAGGAACTTTCAATATTACGCACTGGATAGTCTCATAAAGGCTTAAGAGAAAACATTGTGTCCTCTTGAACCCCTGTTTTGACACCAGTGGATTTTCCCTGTAAATCCCTCATCACACCATGATGTAGAGCTCATGTCGTTAGCTCCTTTCGAGATTGGAACAACAGGTGACAGATGTGTAAATTCTGAGAGGAGTGCTCTTAAAGACAATTCCTTCTCGCATTCAAAAATTCAATGAAAGTACCCTACAAAGATTAACATGCAGCTATACATAGTTTCCATAAACAATTTAATACTTCTGAGAATGGATCTTTATGGAAATTTCTCTGAGGGGACAAGCATTGATTGTTTCCACTAATAACTCCCTTCAAAAGCAATTCTTTTCCCTCTAGGTAATTCTCAAAATTTTCTATGGACTTTTCAAAGACACATATGTTTGCTAGCAATTTCAAATGCACCTGTGGTATAGACCCTGTGTTGCAAGCAAAATTATATTCTGGAGTTACTGGGTTATAGTTACACATAAAGGATGGATGAATTAACCTTTGAGTTGCTTAACTACAGTTTTTTTCATCAACTGGAGAAGAGTTGCACTCTCAGTGGTGGCCAAGGCTTCAAATCAGCAAAAAGTTAAAATGCTTGGCATCATTTGTTGTTCGGAGGAAGTGGCAATGATGTTATGCTGGAGTGACATCATGATGAATAAATGAATTTCCCCCTGCCTAAGATTTAACTTTACTGTGGAATGGTTTTTCTTTAAGGGAAGTTGTTAAGTAATAATTATTGGCACATCTGAAGTATTATTGGTGAATTACATCCAAACACACTTCTGAAATAACAAGTGTATTGCTATTGGTATTAATTAGAATTTATTCTCCCATCGCCCCTTCCTATCTGGATTTACCATATTGCATATCTCTTGGTAGAATGTTGACAAATTCTTATTTGACCATTCTTCTCATTGTGTTTTTCTGGTTAACTGTCCTTAGATATTGCTTAGACTTTCATTACCCTCAATCCTCTAAGGTAGGAAGGAGATACCTTAAAATTTAATATTAATCTAAGGAAACTTATGTAAAATAATATTGTTCACTCTTATAAGGACTCCTTACTTTTCACTGGCATGTATTTGATGCCATGATAATTTAGATGATTTATGAGTACTCATCAAACATAATTTTCTACAATCAAATATTATGATATTTAACTCCAAGTGCTTTCAACTTTAAGTATTGTCTCCTTGTATTTGTATGGGAGTCTGCTTCTTCAATGAAACAATGATGACACTTTTTCAAAGCAACAAAATTTTACCAAAAATGTATTTATCATATTTTTCACTGTTTTAGGCTGAAAGTTATGCTTCATGACAGATAGGATTGTTTGTTGGTCTCAAGATGTTGTTGTCAAAATTCGTCATTAACTATTATTATGAAAGAACAGATCTACATTTATTAACAATAGAGCTTAAATGTTGTAATTGAAGAGTAGATAGAAGAGATTGGCCAGTTAGAGTTCTGAATGCAAAATTATTGAATTAACATGTATAAAGTAATATTAGTAACAGAAGTGAAAACATTATAATTATTAGCATCAGTAAGAGCTCTATTCTCACTTGCTCAGTTGAGGAGAAAAATTACAATTGATTTATTTGAATTGCAATGTTAATTCTTAATAATAAGGTGTTAGTATATTTCATAGCTACAAGTATATAATAAATGTGCATATTTGAAACAAAAATATTTTATTTGATAATCTATCCTTTGCTAGATTTAAGGGTGTTTTATGCTGTTCATAGATTTTAGAGCAACTTTTTTCTTAAATACTTCCTATTTCTTCTGTTTATTTGGTATCTATGTATAATTTGCCAAAAATTGTTTCTATTTTCAGGTTCATTGTTTTGAGACGAATCTTTCTCATCCTTGGCATTTTGTACCTGATGCGGTCGATTACCATGTATGTCACTGTGCTCCCTGTTGCCAGCCAGACGTATTACTGTTCACCCAAGGCCAATTCTACTTCTTCCTTCCTTGTTGTTCGTCGTGTTTTGCAGCTTCTCTCTGGTTTTGGATTGTCTATCAATGGGCAGCATACATATTGTGGAGACTACATTTACAGTGGGCACACTGTTATCCTCGTCATGTCATACCTCATCATTCGAGAATGTGAGTTTTGTGCTCTTCAAACTGTGCACATGTTATGTTAACTATAATTGTTGAAAAATTTTGCAACTTTCCCTGATTTATTGGTTTTTACCAAGGTTTAATAGTAGTAGTTGTAATAAGTGTAGTAGTAGTAAGATTGGATCTTACATTATCTTCAGTATTTGCTGCTACTTCTTTCTTAATGACGATCTATGCTTTTCAAATATCTCAATGAAAAATTGATGTGAAAAAAGTCAGACAGAACTGGTCTAGTCCAACTTTTTTCATGTCTATTTTTCCTTGGGATTTTTCTTAAGTGCATGCCTTAACGTGCAAAGTTACCTGTATCCTTTTCCTTGTGGGCTTTCAAACATTTGTTTACTCATCATTCAGTAGTGTAGAGAATGATATTTACAGATATATTTGCACATCCTATCGTCAGATTGGCCATTCTAACTCCTTTACCAATGTACTCCATCATAGGACCTTCATGTACTTGTGACTGCCAGGTCTCTCCATGTGATCTCTGGTTTTATTGTATGTACTTAGACTGTCCACCAGACAGTTATTGACAACTGTTGGATACCATAACCCATACTTATGCTAATAAATTCAGCTAAAACTCATAATTTGGAAAAAAATTTTAAAAAGCATGCTCAGGAAGATTTCTTAGTCCAAAAGTCTGGTAGAACAAAAAGTGGTTGTCAGAGAAGAGTTTAGGAAGGTAACAAATTACTTAATTTTCCTCAAAGAAAAGAAAAGTGACTTTACTTGAAGAATAATATAGAGCTGCATTTGAAGCAATCTCCCCCAAAATTGTACAGCTCATTCCTGAGATTGCAGTGCTCTGCATTCAAAGTGTTCACCTTGTTAAGAAGTTGCTATTTCAGCATCAAATGTTGACTTAGAATTGCCTTGATAGTAGTAAACTTGATGTGCTAAGCTGTTTGAAAGCTTGTAAATATCATAATAAAACTTGAGGGAAATTGTGAGAGAAATTTTTCATCTAGTTTTCATTTAATTATTCAAACATACCTGAAGAATAAATGGAAGGGTATAAGTCATTACATAAGTGTTCTACCTTTCGGTACGTCCATGTGCCCTAATATTCCCTATTCATAGCCCTTTCCTTCGCTACCTGGTAACTTACCCCACCCTTTATGTCATCTAACATTTTTTGCCTTTGCCTTCCCCTCTGTCTTTTCCCTTGCATTCTACCTTCTATTACATTCTTCAGCAATCCCTCTCCTCTCAATATCTGACCCACCCATTTCTTTTGTCGCCGCTTAATTACTTCAATTAAAACCCTTTCCTCCCCAACCATTTCTAGCACCTCTATGTTTGTTTTTCTATCCACCCAGCTCACCTTCTCCATTCTACGCCACACCCACATCTCAAATGCCTCCAATCTTTTGATGTCCTCTTTTCGTAAGGTCCACGTTTCACACCCTTATAGCAAAACACTCCACACCAAGGATTTTACCAATCTAACCTGATTCCTTTATCGAGACCCTTTGTCATTAATTCCCTTCGCTTCATAAAAGCTTCCTTGGCCAATGCTACTCTTTTTCGAACCTCATCTCCACACCTCCCATCCCAAGATAGAACACTACCCAAGTACGAGAATTTGTCCACCTGCTCTAGTTTTTCCCCATCGACCCTGATCGTTAATTTATCCTTCTTTCCCTTAGTGAATCTCATTACTTTAGTTTTACTTACGTTAATTTTCATTCCATATTCCCTTGCCTTATCGTTTAGTGCATTTACTAGTATTTGTAATCCCCTTTTGGAATCGCACACAATAGCTTTATCGTCTGCATATCTTTACTCATACTTTACCACTTTCCCTCCAACTATCACTCCCTTGCTTATTTCTTCCCAAGCTTCATTCACCATTTCCTCTGCATATATATTAAAAAGCGATGGTGATAATGGGCATCCTTGTCTTACCCCTCTCCCTAACTCTGCCCATTCCGACTCTCCCTCAGTTATTCTAACTCGCGCTGTTTGATTTAAGTACAAATTTTGCACCAAATGCCTATCTTTCCAGTCCAATCCAATTTTCTTTAAAATTCCCATTAATTTTGGCCATTGAACTCTATCGAACAAATTGACAAAACATGCACATATATCCTTTTTAAATTCCAGGCTTCGTTCTACTAGCACCCTCATTACCCCAATTGCATCCCTCGTTCCTTTCCCTTTCTGAAATCCGAACTGGTCTTCTCCTATTTGCTCCTTAACTTTTCCTTCAATTCTTCTATTCAATACTCTTAGGATAACCTTTGCTGCGTAAGATATTAAACTGATTGTACGATAATCCCGACACTCAGAAGCATTATTCTTTTTTTGCAAATGAATCCGGATTGTCTTAGTAAAATCCTCTGGCCACTCCCCATCATCATAAATTTTTCTACATAAATTATAGAATTTTCTCTTACCCTTTCCCCTCAGGTTTTTAAGTAGCTCAACTAGTATCTATATGATATAATATGCTATACTGTGAATCAAAGTGTGCAATAGGGGAGAAAAACAATTATCCAGACATAAAAGTAGGTTTGATACCCATTACTCTGCCTATTTGTATACATATGTAACATATGCATCCCCCCCTCCACCTTTTAAATAACCATTAATTATTAGTTAATCTAATTTACCAATTACATTAATCATCTATTTTGATTTCTCCTCATTGATATTTATCTCTGAAACACCATTAATTTATCTTGGAATTTGTATTCTCTGCATATAAAAGACTTAAAATTAACATAAAAATGCTTTTAGTATATTTTTCATCCAGGCAACTGTTTTTCTCCCATATTGCACACTCCAATTCTAATTCTTTATTTACTAAAGTTGTAATACTACCAAAAGTTTCTGCATTTTATACAATAATAACAATTAATCATCACCAATCTCAGCCTTGCCCAACAACCAATTTATTGCAGGTAGTTACTAAATAATTGTAGATTCAAATTGCCAAAATGTCATGGACCCAATAGGTGTGGGACCACATCATTGCAAACCAAATCATTGTGGACCAAATCACCGGTTACAAATGATATCATGTCACAGTTCAAGCTTCATCTTGACCTTCTGGTTCCCTCGTTTATGGTTTTCTGATTGTTGTTGACTATATTTTAATTTTCCTCTTTCAGACACTCCCAAGCGTTGCTACCTAGTGCATTGGACTGCTTGTCTGTGCGCATTGACTGGTGTAATAATGGTGCTCATTGCCCGCGGTCACTACACAGTAGATGTGTTATTGGCATATTTTATTACAACTCGTCTATTTTGGATATACCACACAATGGCCAACAATACCTCTTTAAAGGTGAGTTTTCTCTGCTTAGTTAAAATTTTTGTTATTATTTTAACTCGTTCGAGTTTTCCATTCATGGAGAATATTTAGGGTATCAAAATGTACAGATTAACACTTTCAATTACCGCATTTCCCAGTCTGTAAGATGCACTGTGGTATTTCAGGTGAACAAAGCAAAGATTATACAGTAGTAGTGCACACAGGAACATAACCTACTTGTAAGTGAAACAAGGAAACGATATACGTAAAACAGCGTCAATTTAGAGAAGGATGAATCAAAAGTGCAATGTGCTACCACATTGATTGGGTGATAAAACCTGCAAGTCAAAGTGCAACATTGTTTACAATTACTATTGTATGGGCATTCCTGATGTCAGAAAAATTGCTCACCCTCTGTCCATAAGAAGCTGGCCAAATTAAATTAATTTTTGGTGGTGAAATAAGTTAGTCTTATGCGTTACTGTATTTTGCATATTGGCTCTAAATGTTAGCTGAGTTGTGGTGAAATTTGTTTGAATTTAAATACCATTATCAAGTACAAGTCATGCCTAGTATGATGTATTTATATGTGATTGTCCAATGAAATGATGAGAATCTACTTTTCCTCCTTTCAAATTTGTCATTCCAACGGCATCTAGAGTCAAAATCATACTCAAGTACATACTATTAGCTCCAGATCTAACAAGTTGCAGCTGTACAATAATATGTTTCCTAATTTTTTACATTGTTATGCAGTCAAGCTTTCTAGATTCAGTACTGTTGGGAGTAAAGCAATGCAAGATCTTGCTGGATCATGGAAGTTATGTAGTTATTTAAGTAACTATTTTTAAAGTCTGTAATGTATTTTGTGATAACAATGGAAGTTACTATAATAATATGTATTCATATGCCATCTATGTACCATTTCAATGGTGCCTAAAATTCCAAATCTACTTCTACTAGAGTCCTCAGACTTTGGATTGTGGAAGATGTTACCACCTTTTACACAGGCCTGTTAAACACTGAAAGGAATTAGATAAATAAGTGCTAAGACCAGTTACTTGAAAATTGCATGTTTTCTACCAATAATATGACAGAAGCTGACCATTTAAATAGAGTGGAAAGTACATTCATCCTTCCAAATATCAGATATGTGTCAGGATGTATGTGCTAATTTTGTTTCTCAAGCTTCAAGTGTAGTTTATAAAATTTTAACTTAGTAATGTCAGATCTCTTGAATCCAAAAATTAATCTCATTTGATTGAATACTTTGTAATGATGAAACCATGTAATATACTCAATTAGATGGGGTCAATGAAATTATTTTTATAATTTTTCTCCATTTTCAGCAAAAGGGACCCAACAATTTCCTGAGCCGTGTGTGGTGGTATCCAATGTTCCGATATTTTGAGGGGAATGTGGGTGGACCTGTGCCACGGCAGTATGAATGGCCTTTGCCTTGGCCGAGAAGGTTCCTTGCAAAGCATCCAAACAGGGACAGCTAACGACTGCTCATACGTGCCTTCCTTCCTCCATACGTGTAGCAGCATGCCACCATGTATCTCTGTGACGAGAAACTACCAAAGATGAGACTTTATTGCCCAAAAAGTGACCGACAGTGCCATTTTGCTATAAATGTTATTGTTTTTACATGTTACTATTATGTAGAAGATGACTTTGACCAGTCAGAATTTAAAAGTAGTTTACTTATTCCGTGGTAGCTTTTACTCGTGCCAGGAAACTTTTGCCCAGGTGGACTTCTCTTTTAGTCATCTGCATGCTGTGGTTTATTTTTGGCATGCTTTACATGTTTACAAAGAAGGAAAAGTCTGCACCTTAAAAATATCATACGAGAGATTTTGTTAAATGACTGGTTGTTTAGAGAATGACTGATTATAGTCTACTATGGATAAGTATTTTGGGTGTGGTATTTTTAGTAATGTGTATGTTTGTGTGATATGAGTGTGCCTTTTGTGTGTATGTTGCCTTAACCGACAGGATCATGTTTTTCCTCGCAAATGACTCGTTGCTACCATTGTATTTTGAGGTGTCGTACAAATAGAGTGATAGCTTTGATGTTCTGTGTCAGGGGAAATGTAAGTAATCGGCTCTGTTTGTTTGAGGGACTGGTGGACGATTGCTTAATGGCTGTGCTGAGTGCATTCTCCAAACGATGGGTTGGGTTGGTGCGCTTGGATTGCTTACGTTGTATGTGGAGTGTTGAAATCTCATGGAGCAAGTGAATCTCATATCTACCATGTGACAAAACAATGTTTTCACTCTTCCTGCTAAACGTTATGCACTTAATTAGTTGATTGATATAAAGGAATAGTATATACCGGAAGTTGAACAGATTGTATAAATTTGGATATTTTAGTTTAAAACTGTTGATTGTTATACTGTAATATACCTGGACTCGTGTTGATGTTATTTCTTTAAGAATCGGGAAGGCCAAAAACTCTTGCTTATGGAATAGACTCCTTCATCTCTTATTAATGTTAAATTGATGTTAAGTGTGTTCCAAAAAAAATAACTATTTTTCCATAGATGCTTTCAAATGCTATCTTCTTCAAGATGTGTGTTTTAATAACTAGCTTATAACTGTGAGTGCAGTGTCAAGGCTTATAAAAACCATATTGGTTAGATAATGATTATCCAAAACATACACTTTCATCAAAGCAAATTGATTTGCATATTATGAAATTTACGATGTGTGCCTTGTTTGTATCGTTCTTAGCCATACATTTCTGCCAACTTATTTTAGTGTTCCATAACATTGGTGGGAAGAATGTTGACCAACAAATTTGAAGAACTGCCATTGAAAGAATATTTTTATGGTAAAAACTTTTGAGAAAGATGAAACTATGGAATGTCATTGCAAATAATCAAATACAGATGATGTATTTTTGTAAAATTAAATTTCTTGATAATTTGGAAATGATGGTGAAGATTATTTGGAAATGTGTATTTCTTTATTTTTTAGAAATTGTCACATTTCCTTAATATGTAATGTTAAAAATATTTGAGCACGATCAGCCATTTTTACTTTTTGGTTCAATCAAAGATTGAAATCATTCTTACTCTTAGAAATCCACTTTAGCAGTGTTATGCATTCCATCCTTTTGTACATGGTTTTATAAATTTTTGGGGAATTATGTAGTTCTTATTTTTGTTCACATACCTATAAAATGTAAAAACAAAGATCTTTCCTTCATCATTTTCTCCTTCCTCCCAATTCCATGTTAAATCTATTTTTGCTTAGGGGAAAGAGTGACTTACCAGAGTTTCAAATCCTTTTGAAGTAATTGCATCTATTTTATACTATCAAGTTAAATTTTTGCCTCATTCCATTGTTTATGGGTAATATCTCTGAGAGGGATTCAGAGTAAGATTAGTTGATAGTCTTTTTGAACCTGATAAAGTGTCCGCCACCACTCCCATATATATTTATCATGACCAAAAGGTGCAAGAATGAACTTAAAATGCATTTGAAGTTGATTTAGAGGTACTTCTGATAAAACTTCTTTATCACAATATTGTATTTGGTAAAGCCTTGTTAATTTGATACTATTAATTTAGAGTTTCATCTGCTTTTAAGTTATGAGCAAGTAATCTCCATAGCATTTTTGTAGCAGTTCAGATAATTCAATGCTCATGTGCAATTAAATTAAATTCCTAAATTGATTTGATGATCAGCAGGCATTTCATTCAAATTCTTCATCCATGCATTTTTGTTTGCATTTACATATATTTTCCTATCTTTACTGTAAGAAATAATTTGTATGACTAATGCATCATTTGTATTATTGATGTAATTTTTGTAATTTTTATTTTAAGTCCTGCTGTGTACCAAGGCAACAATTTGGCATGACTCAAATATCAAATGAAAAAAATGATTTCTTTTGAACCTTTTAGTGGATCAACATAGGTCCTTAAGGGGATAGTTTTTTAAGTAAATTTTAAATATCTTTAATTCCTTATGTACATACCTACTTAATGATTGATCTCAGTTAAAAGTTGACCCTCCCAGTTAGTGGCAAGAAAATATTAGATTTTTCATGCTCCTCCAATAAAAGTCAACTGTAGATTCTTGTGTGTGTCTTAATATATGTGTAGCTTAGTTTAGCATGTCATTAGATGTACAACTTGACCTACAATTTCTGCCAACTAGAGTGTAGACACACTTTTCTGTTAACAATTCCAAAGATGGCTGGAAGAATTGAAGAAAAGTTCAGGTTGCACAAACCTGGTACACATTGCCACACAAAATCCATTGTGTGGGTCTTAACCTTGTGGTATTCCATGACAGGAGAAGCAAGCTGACAGAAAACAATTTAATTATACAAAAAATCAAGTCACATGACCTGGGTTGAAGCCCAAGTCGTGTGACTTGTATTTTTGTGATGTTTTTGTATAAATAAATTATTTATTGTCAGCTTGCTTCTGTTACATTGCCACACGTTTTGTTATTAACTTTGTGGAATTTCAGATACTGAGATAATCTGCCATAAAAGTCATGAAGTCATCTTTCTTTTGAGATGTTGTAGTTATCTGTAGTATTATCCTTGAAAAAGTAGTTTCCACATAAATGTCAACCTCAGCCTTAAAAAATTGACTGAAAAACTCAACTACTGTTTTAGTAATAAATTTTTAGTCAATGAGTTTTAAAGAAGTAGTAATAAGACAAAATATCCCATTTTACCTTTATAATTATCAAATGGTAGAACATTTTAAAATTTTTTTAAAGTTGAACAGATGTTTTGTAGTGGATATAATTGTACCCTAGAATTTCAAAATGACAAGGTTTTACTGTATCGATTTTCTTCAACTACACTAACTGATCTGCAATAATGGTGATTTTCGACACCTTGCTACTTCTATTCTTTTTAGAGAATGTCTTTCTATGGAAGCTGGCACATCAAGTTTGACATGCAGTTTTATGAGTTTCTTTCTAAAAGTAATTGGATGTGTGAATTTCATTTATGGGAAAACCTGCTTTTTCTACTTGATGATAAACTATTAAGTGTTTCAATTTGCTGTGGTACTTCCATTTAACTATTTTGGGATAGTCTTCTGGCAAAGCAGCTGAAGTTTAATACAAACCCTGAGTCTGGGAGCATTTTATCCTATATATATCCAATCCTCTCCATCCCACTGTATCCTTGGCCTTCCACTTCTCTTTCCTATCATTCATTATGCTTCAATCACAAATTTTCTTTCTTCTATTATATTCTCCTTTGATTTTTTCTTATGCTCTTATACTTGAGGTTTTTAAGTACAGTGGTGCCTTGAGCTTGAAATGTTCTGGAGATGTGAAGTTCAATTCTCAAAGTGCTTTATTTTGAAGTTTGAACAATGATTCCACATGCAAATTGCATTAACTGCAAGAAAGTGCTGCACAATTGTCCATCTACTACTGTGAAAGCACCTAATTTATTTAATATTTTTTTGAGTTTCATTGATAAATTTAATGTTTTAACATTATGTATGCAACTTCTGTACAATTGCTGTTTGTATATCAAAATTTGCATAGTCTAGGATTAAGATAATTCACTTCCTTTTACATCATATGTGGAACATGATTCAGAATTTGGAATACCTCCTCCAAAAATGTTGCTTGAGGCACTACTACTTAGTTTGCAGGTGTAGATTGTTCTAGTAAACTTATCTTCTTAGCATTTGTCTTGCAAATGGAGGATCCAGGTTTCGTCTTTTTTGCATGTTAGAACTAATTTGTCATCATTTTTAATAGGGTACTTCCAGTCACTCCTAGGGTTGCCAACTCCCTAAGAATTGATTCTGGGAGTTCCATTCCAAGAGTAGAAAATTCAGGCTCCAAGATAGCAAAGGGGTAACGCATTCGACTTCAGTGAAAGCTGTCCTGGGTTTGATTCTCTGTGAGGGCCTACATGCAAAATGACCTCAGCTGTCTGTCGAAGCACTTTTAACAACAATACTAACACTGGTAGTTAATTCAGAGGGACTCCGGGAGACTATTTGACTAATATATTTAACCATCCTAGTATATATATATTTTTTAATAATAAGCATACCCGTGCAATTCGATTAAAAGTGATCTAGCTCTGTTCAGATGTGTATTTTGGAAGATCAAACTCGGTTTCTGCAACAGAATCATATAAATTAGCTGATAGTGTCCTTATCTCCAGAAACTCCCAAAATCTTTCCAAACATTTAGTGAGAATGTATTTTAAAATAAGTTACGAAAGTCGGTGAATTAGTGTATGGACTGTAAGATGAGTATAGTCGAGTAACAGCGGGAGAAAATCAACTTAATCCTTGTGACAGAAGATTTTCAAATGTATTGTCCAATTCAAGGAGTCTCCCACAAAATCTAGGAGAGTTGGCAACCCTAGTCACACCCCTTAATGTGAAAAGAAACCATTCATAAGGAGTCACTCTACCTTAACTGTCTTGTTTTTTCATCGTTCTGTGGAAAGATCACAACAAGAATCATGTGGCAGCAAGAGTCTCTGTTTCTTCAAAGAAATGCTGAGGTTGTTTCCAGAAAAATTCCCATGATAGGGCATAGATATCCCCATATTTGCTAAATGTCTCAGTTAATCAAAATTAACTAATTTTACTGTTTCTCAGCATGTTTCTGAAGTAGATGCACCTCCCAATGTGCATGTATCTGATATTCAGTGCTCTCTCACCAGTTACACTTGATATGGTCACATTCCATGGGTTCATCTACTGCACACTCTATCCACAAGAATTAAATATCAAGAATCATTGGAGGTATCAATGGTTCGTTGGCTTTGAAAGACTTTTCTTTTTTATTATCTTTTTCTATTTATGTACTAATGTGTAAATAGGCTATTTATTTCCTTGACATATTTTATAGATTTCCAAGAAGAAAGGCATTATATGATGTCAAGAATGTTTTATTTTTTATTCTATGTCATGAATAAAATGATGAGAACTAGAAGTTCTGCTTATTATTACTAGGTGGCGTTCAAAATATATGAGTACAATTAGAACTGTCAAGTTTATGGCTTTCTTTGAAAGGTTCTTGGATTTTAAAATTTGTTTTGACTCAACAGGACCTTGGTATGGGCTTCACAGAGGCAACTCAAATTAGATGAACTACTTCTATCTGAAGACATCTGCCATAATGCTGGCAAAACTAAATTTGCTGAAATAAATTGTGATGAGATGAAACCCAGAATCATACAGAAACCCTCAAATACCTCTTCAGCAGCATTTTTTGTTGCTGAAGGGAGTCACTTTAAGAATTTTTCTTTTTAAACAAAAAATAAAGAATTTTACTTTATATTTATGGTTTCATTGTATTATTATGTTACATACCTATCTTACCGGGTTTCTCACAAAGCATTAAAAGGTAAACCTGTAAGAGAAGCAGATTCTAATCTAGTCTGATGAGAGAGGGACTTAAACTTTCTGGATGAATATGATTGAGCTATGTCTGGTTTTTACAATAATGATTCCAGCTGCCAAGTGGGAGCCACCCCTTGCTCGACCAAAAGAATATAATAAATTATAAATGAATTAAATGGCAACATTCATCTTGAAAAAAGGAATATTTTGATTGAAGTCCTTGTCATGTGGCTTTTTCTCTCTCATTTATTTCACGTTGCATGCTTTTAAGTGCAAAGTTCAATCACAAGATAGTAATAAGTATCAAGTTCAATCAGCACTTCATCCCTTTGCTAGAAGATGTAAGGCAGTGGCAGGTAGTATTTTATCAGTGACTAAATGTGAGAATATTCAAGAGGCTGGCATGCAGAAGATTTCATCATCACCACCTCATTGTATTAAGGCGAATCATCATCAACCTTTCTATAGCTTCATGTGCCCTAAATTTTCCTAACTAAAACACACTTTTATTTCTTGATAGTTTATCCCTTCATCGTTCAGCAAATTTTACCCTTGTCTTCTCTCCATGTTTTCTTTTGCATTCTACCTCCAATTGCTTTCATCAGCAATCCCTATTCTTTCAATATGTGCCCCTCCCATTTCCTTTACCTCCATACAAATTCTTTAATTGAAACCCTTTCTTATCCCAACATTCCCAGTACTTCCTTATTTATTTTTCTATCCATCCAATGGTGCCATATTCCTATGTCTGGGCCACACCTGCATCTCAATAGCTTAAAATCTTGTCATATCCTCCTTTCTTAGGGTCCATGTTTCACATCCATTATACAAACAATTCAAAGATTTTGCTCCTTTCCTCATCAAGTCTGTTTACCATTCTTCCTATTTTAACAATAAGAGCAACATTTTGTACCAACCACCTGTCCTTCCACTCAATTCTGTCACTCCCTTGCTTCTATACCCTATCTGTTGTTACGTTCATTCACAGCAATCTTTATCTTTTCATCTGTAATTCTGACTTACGCTCTCATTTTACTAGATCCAGTTCCAATCTTCATCTTTCCCACCATTGATCCAAGGTTTCTTTGAAGTGCACATCTTTTTTTTAATGCAAGCCATTTTGTTGAAGGGATTGTTTGGCAGCAGAATGGCAAGTATATTATATGACATTTGATTAATTCAGAAAGAGGAAGAAGACATTGCAAAAGCTTAATGAACGTAGAGAATGAAATCCTAGAGAGAGAGAGACAATTTGTAGAATGGTAGGAATGAATTAAAAGATATTTGTGAAGCAAAATAAGTAATCAAGGATAAGTCAATATGGAGAATCTTGTTAATAAGAAGGCCATTTTCATGCTTACATGGCATGGAACTGTCTGATTGTTATTTCTCTATGTAAATATTATTCACCAGTTAGATTTCTTCTTGAATACCTATGTCTAGGGTGTTCAGTTCAGTTGGGTTGTTTCTATCTTCAATTGACGGAAATAGTGATAAAAATTTAAAAACAAATTTTTGAAAGGAACTGTACCTGCTAGTGTAACTCCTGTAAAAGAAAGTAGACTTTAGATGAGTAATACTGAATTTTGTTCTGTTCCTTCTGATATTGCAAGCGTTAATAATTTAAAAATTAATTTAATTTCTTAATTCTTGAGGGTAGAAAAATGTTTATAATAATGCTTCCATGACGTCAGCTGGTGGTGAAGTTCCGTGCGATTTACTTGGTCATTCTTCATTTTCCTACGTGGTTTTTCCCCTTTAAATTCTTTTTATTTGCTGGATCTTTCTATTACTGGAATTGGAAAACAGTTACGTTCGAACAGATAAATTAAAGAAAAAATTAAAATAAGTAGAAGATGAACCCAGTATTAGATATGCTTTTTTGGAAACTGAGTTGGGCCATATGCAGCGAAATGTCGATAGCTTCTATCGCCAATCTACTGTACGTTTTTCGTATCTTATGGATACGAAACAATGGATTATAACAAAGGGAATTCGAATTCCCTCTGTAAAAACAGAAAATAAAAGAAATTGCATTACTCCTACATTATACATAATTTATGATGAATTTGTATCGTAATTGCTAAAATAATGTCAATGCTGCTGACTGACTTTTATCCATGAAAATTTTAATTTTAGCTTATCCATTCTTTGCCAAACAGAACCCTTCCAAATAAAGCTCTCCTCAAATATTCCTTCGAGGATTTCAAGCAAGATTAATCATGATATTCTCCTAAGAAGAGATGTTCTCGCCAAGATTAAAACAGCTTTAAAATAAATAAATGTCGGTGTAATTTACAAAATCCTGTTTTGATAACGTTTGATATTAACACGATGTTAAATTTGATGTATCCAATTTATAAACGTAGAGATTATAAATGAAATTATCTCGTCTAAATATATATGCATTAAAAACTTTATGTTTTTTTTCGATAAACTCCTTTATTTGTCACAAATTCTAACTTTATTCCAAAGTTTATATTATATTAGTTCAATACTGGCGCTTTTCTTGTAAGCCCTTAGGTTGACGTGGCCGGGCTTGCGCATGCTCACATCGACCTTACGTGGCACAGCAGCTGAAATAAGGAATGAGCTGGAAGAAAATGTCGATTTAATTTTTCTTATTAAATGTATGTAAGTATTGCTCAGGTTAATCTCCGGTTTTGACTTACTTCAATTACATAATGGTTCAATTGCAACTCTTGCGTTGTAGTCACTCTCTTACGCAAGTTATTTGTTAAAAATGACATTGAGACCTACTATTGACATGACTTAACTCAGTCATCATTGTAACTTTTGATATTTATATTTTAAAGTCATGATTTAAAATACCAGTGAACTCATTGCATTGTAAGTTTTATCTGGTTTGAATTATTTCAAGATAGAAGTTCATTATTATGGAATATTGCAGGGAATATGCCGATAATGCTTGAGCTACATGTAATATAGTGTGCACTGTTTGTATTGTATCACAGAACATTGTACGTTTGTTGATAGGTGTGCCAACAATTCCCTTCTTGAATTATGAATCCACAATATATGCCTCAACCTTCGCAGTATGGAGGACCAGAACAATCTTTTGGAGAGTCGGGTGGCTATCCTCAAACTAATACCCAGTAAGCTTCTCTTAAAATTGTTGATCGTCCGTCTTACTCCTAACTTTAGGTTTATTGCCACATTAATTGTGATTATTCGTCATCAGATTACAAGGAATGTCACATTCTGTGGGCAACATTCAAAGTATACCATCCCCTGGTGTACCCTCTCCAGGAAACATGAATTTTCAGAGATTTCCCCCAGCAGGCGCTCCTGCGGTTATACAAAACCAAATGTCTTCATTACCAAAAGCATCCTTTCTGTATGGTAGTGCTCCTGTTTCAAATGGACCAGTTCCGGCTACATTAGGTTAGTATCAATAATAAAGGAAGAGAATGATCTCAGTTGTTTGTTATTAAAGGAACATTCGCGATTTCTCAAAATCAAGCGTACGGAATGGAACAATACTCCATATATTACGTAAGTATTCTGTTCATTTTGTATGGGTATTCTTTCCATGGACCCTTTTGTGTAGGAATGTTTTGAAAATTAGTATAGGCATCAATGTGAGGTTAATTTTAGGTATGTTCTAGTTACTGTCTTTATTTTTCTTCTAATGGTGTTTACATTTACAAATCAGTTGAAATATAATGACAAACGTAAGACAACTGCCGTACCCATAATTAGAGATAAGTGAAATTACAGAGCATTATGTTATACATTAAATCTTGTAAACACTTTTGAGTTAATAATCTGATGATCATAGAAGAAGCTGTTTACAAATAGTTTTTTCCTATTCAAATTAAAATGCTTTATTTTTTAAAGCAATGCTTTTAGATATGTTTTGATTCTTGGTTGATTTTTGTAGGAATAATAGTTAATCATGGTCAGCGTCTAGTTTCAATGTAGTACCCTTTGTCCTTGGAGGATGGATAAAATATGTAATGTGTTATAAATATCTGTTTGAAATATATGATATTTAGAATTAAAGTTGCCAAATAATGTGCTAAAGAGCATGAAGATTCTGTGAAATGTTTAACTAGTTCTTGTACATGAACAGGCAATCAAATTCACCATCTTAACAACAAATGTGTTTTCTACACAAACAATTCCTCTTATCATTGTGAGAAATCCAACCAAGATAGCAAAGAGTTTCATAAAATTAATCATGATACCAATTAAATGAGGTAATGACATACATTCTAAAAGTTTAATTCTGATAAAAATAATTTGCCCACATTTAGATGCAAAATTAAAGTAGGCTTAAACTTGAATTTTATTTATATAACTAGGTCATGAAATAATCACAGTTACCTATAATTTTGTGAAAGATACTAAGAAAGGCCACCAATTTCTGTGCACAGCCTATTGATGCTACCTCTTTAGGGTTTAATATTGCATAATGAATCTCTTATGAACAATTTGCAGATTCACAGGTTATTGGTAATTATTTTTTTATTAGTTGATTTAATTGGTTGAAATTCAATGAGATGAGATGGGAATATGTAAAAAAGTAGTAATAGTAAAGGGTAAAAATTAAAGTGTGTATTAAGTCATAGTCAAGTATATGATGGGTTTTTGTGTGTAAAAAGGCAGGAAAACCTACACATCTGTATTGAAGAGGGAAAGTTAGCCAAATTATTACGATTAAAAATACTCTTGCCATAAAAAATCTTGAAATAATTTATGATTGAAGTTTTCTCTGTGTCAATTGCCTAACTTTGTTTTGTTTTTATTTTTAAAATGGATCTTGTGCATTAAAGCCTGTCTAGTATTATCATAGATGGTATTTATAAATGCAACTAGTAGAATCCTCATAGTTGCTACCTAGTGAATTAATTCACTCCATGTGATATTTATGCAATGAAATTTTGGGGGACTTTTCCTTGTCTTCAAATGTACTACACATGCCTTCCATTTCCATTGTCAGGATAGTTGATATTTTTATTGCAAACTACAAGTGCATTGTGTTTCCTATAGAATTTTTCGTTACATTTTTGCCCAAATAAATTGATTTGTATTGTTAAAATGTGTAAATATTGTTAGAGAAAACTTAATTAAAAATATATTATAATCATGGGAAATCTAATATTTAACCAATTTTGTAACTAATGAAAAATTATATCATTTCAATGAAATGGAATTGGTATGTAAAGAAACTGGACCCTTTGTAGTTTAGTGACACCAATGAGGTGTCTTGATCTAAAATTTTTATTGGATATCAAAGTGTTAATGTTACTTTTAAATTATTGTCTAGTATTAATTATACCTGATATGGCATAGATTTCATATTATATAGGATTATTTCATATGGGATTAAATCTTTCGAAACAACAAACTTGTTTATATTTCATAATATTTGCCAATGGTATGTGCAGGAATAATGCAGTTGCAGAGTGTTGATTGGCTTGTGAATTAAGTGTGTGTATGACTGCAGGACCACAGACAGATGGTGCCCCTTCTGCTGATGCACCTCCTCCACCAGGAGGCTTGCAAATGCAACCTCCAAACCAAGCGCCTCCTCCCCAGGGCTCAGATCAGCTCTCATCTCGGATGTCTGCAATGTCCATACAGAGTTCTCAGGCATCAGATATGGTGAGTCATTAACATGAAAATGTTGTGATTTATAAAAAGAGCCATATGTGAGAGAAAGAAATTTGCAGCTCTTTTTCATACTTTTGCATTGTATTCTCTTCCTATTCCTCTAATTTATTTAACTGCTTTTGGTTTGAGCCAACTTTCTCCACCACTTTCCACTCTCATCTGCATGCTGTTTTTCATTCCATCTCTTCTTTGGATGGTTTCTTTCCTCTAACTCTCCTTTCCAAAGCATTTTTTACAGTCTTTCTTCCCATATTTTGTATTTGGCCACATCAAGAAAATATGCTCTTTCATCATTATTCTCAGATTAAACTCATCTTATTTAATTTGTTTTCTCAATTATTTCAGTCTGAGTATTCTCCAAAAAAATTCAAATCCTCTCCTGAATCACACGAAAAGTATATCTTTTTAATTGTCCTGTTGCATGCATCAATATGTTTGATTCTTTTTTTTCTTTTTGATTCTTTCAATTCCTTGGTACTATTTTATTCCAGTTAGTATTGTTCTTATTTGAGTTTTCATGTTTGCTTGTAATTGTTTGAATTTAACAACTTATGACTGACTTAAGAATATAATGTAGATTTGGGAATTTATAAGCATTCATAATTTTCGGTTTGCTAGTTGTGAAACATCTTTTCTTAAATTAGAAAGAAAAAAAAATTGAGGAAATTTTACTGCTTATAATTGGAAAATCAATTAATTTCTTGAAATAGTAAAAATAACACCTTGTGTTTCTATTCGACCATTTACTTCCACCAGATTTCACCAGAGACAATTCAGTACATTTGATTGTCTGTAGATAATACAACAAAAGACATCCATGAAGTAAATGACTTTGACCTATTCTAGATAAACTATATGTTTGCTTTTACATCGCTAATGAATATCAAAGAGAGCAACAACGTAGTATTTCTACAAAACTGAAGTGCTCAAATTTGTAAGAATATTTGTACCTCATAGGATAGCCTGCTGTGTCAATTTTTGTTTTGAAATATTACTCTTCATGTATCAGCAGTGAGAATTTGTAAGTCAGTAACTATATTTTAGGATTATGAAATGTATAAAAATATTTTTTTCCAGCCCTAGAAAGTATCTTTCTTTTAATTTATCCCTCTGGTAAGCTGGAGTATTTGCTAAAATTATGTATAGCAAGAAGTTTTCAAAACCTAGATGGAAATACACTTGAGGTTAACCAATATATGAGGCTATATGATGACTAATGCCATCAAAATATTGGTTGTTAAACCTGGTAGTATACTTTTCATTCAGAAAGTTTACCAGGATATTAAATAGGTTTAATCATAAAGTCTTATCCTGTTATTCCATCTTTATTAAGTGAAACCGTAAGTGATTATCAGTTTGTTAGAGAACATTCTTCTTTTGTGAGCTTCTATGGTATGTTGCATTTTCACTTTCTTTTTTAACTCTGAAGTTGTCTTAAATGATTAATAAACTCAGGATTCTTTTGAGTGTTTGAAGGGTGATATTCTCAGATGCCTTCCTTAGCATTCATATCATTATTATTATTTCTATTTTGGCACAATCTTTTAGTGGATTTCTTGTTTAGTTAACAATGGCTTTTGAGAGATGTCAGAAGGAGTAGTACTTGACATTTTGGAAGGGAAAAGTGCAATTTGTTAAGCATTCAGACCTGAGGATTCTGATGGAAATAGTCTTGATACAATTTTAGAGTAAAGGAATTCTTCTCGGGTTATCATCCGGGTGAGTTCGTGGTTATTCACCGACGTTTCGGCATCTACCATTGATGCCATTTTCAAGGAATGCCTCATTCCTTGAAAATGGCATCAATGGTAGATGCCGAAATGTCGGTGAATAACCACGAACTCACCCGGATGATAACCCGAGAAGAATTCCTTTTCATCATTCACCGGGAAAGCAACAAGTCTTATTTCAATTTTAGAGTAGTTTGCATTTTCTCTCAGATTAACAGTTGTCTCCCCTATTCATTTTGATCAATTGGTCCTTTCTTCTCAATGGACTAATGAGCGTACACTAAGTTATTGCAAATGAATACTGAGCACAAAAGGTGCTTTTAAAGCACACAACTTGGGCACATTGCAGATGGTGTCTAAGCAGTTAATGGATTTTACATGATGTATATAGCTTTAGTGAAGATGATTTCAAATCTCTTGTTGAATTCCTGTTGATGTTGGAACTCAAGAGAAATATGGTATTCTGTAGTTTGTTCATCATTCATTGTTTGTTACAGTTCATCTTGAAAGCTTTTGTATTAATAGTGAAATATGTTTAAAAGGATACAGACATATACACAGTAAACTCTCAATAATCTTTGCTAATGGATGCATGATGACGTACAGGTTATCAAAAAATGTGAAAACCTGGTTAATTGGGAGATTGTGGTTGTATTATTTCTGTTTATACCCATGTATGAGATGCATTTTTTCAGGTTGAAAAGCAGGATGCGTATCATATCAGGATATTGATTTTCTATGGTATTTATTATGATAGACCAAGAATATGGTTGGGAAAACATGCTACATCATATAGTAGGTAATGTAACATAAATCAATGTGCATACTTGTTTGCATACATAGTAATAAAATTCGCTTTACGCTTATTGCAGTAAATGTTTAAATTAACATAGAAGTGATTATCAGTTTGTTAGAGAACATTCTTCTTTAGTGAGCTTATAAGATAAGAAGTAAGTTTTAACTGTCTACGTGATTTCTTCATATTTTATTTTATTTATTGCAGTTCTTATTTCTCTGGGTGATATGATATCACTGTAATCTAATAAATTTTCCCTGTTGTAATTCAACAAATTTTCAACTACAGTTAACTCTGCAAATGCAGAGTTAACTGTAGTTTCTAATAATACAGCTCTTCATCTCTACAAATTACTGTAAGAGCTATTGGAGGGACCAGAACCATTGTCCAAAGTTACAGCAAAATTCATCAGCTCATATTTCACTTTAATTTTTACTTTCTAGTAACTCTTATTCTCTGCATGATAAAACTGACATTTATATTGCATGTTTATATATTTGCTCGTTTTATGGAAGGTAGAATCCCGAATGACTTGGAGAAATGTTCTGCCGGGATAGCTCAACGGACAGAGCACCCGACCGGCAATTGGGAGACCCGGGTTTGATTCCCGGCCCCGTCAGACTTTTTTCAAGTCCATTCTTCCTTGGGATATTTATTTAACGTTTGTAATGAAATCATTAAAACATTGAGTTGTAGGGAGGAGAGAGTTGTACAGATAATCTGCAAACTGAATTACCAGAACAGATAATGTAGAGTTATTTGATAGTTATCAATACAATTATTTCAGCATAAAATTATAATAATAATAAGGTCATTATTGTACCAGGGTAGGCTGAAAAGTAATGTATAATTAATATATAATAGGGTAATTGCAATGCACTTGATTCTTTCTTCTTCTTTCTCTTGAAATAGTTCTTAATTGAAACTTTCAGACAACAATATCGTAGGTAAGGTAATCAAAACCATTTAATATTTTGAACGATATCAATTTACAAAAATTTTAATACCTGGGAATTAAAGCATTTTATCTGCTGAAAACGTTCAGAAGTAGTTTTGATTTAAAGTTATGAATTTAACTCACATTTATTTATGTTCACGTGGTAATTAAAATTAGCAGTTCTAAGGATTATTCTACTGATTTATTTGCAGGTAATGAAACATAAAACTGCTTTACCTCTTCAGTCATATATGAGATGAACATCATTCACTGCCATTTGATTACTTGCCAATCAATTCCTCAAATAAAGGAAATACTGAAACAAGGAATGTGTTAATGTTCTCATTCAGTCATTCACTCTTGTCAATAGTATAATTGACGATGAAACAGAGATCTAATGTAGTACCACTGAATTAAAAAAATGTTATTTAAAACATTCTCAATGTACCAGTGCATAGAAAATCTCTTAACACGTTCACTGCGGATCACTCCACCATTGAAGTGATAAATGCATTGGAAATGGAGGTATCCTCAGTGAACAAATCAACTGATGCAATTGCAAGTAGCACTCTTTTACCAATCGTTACCCTGTTTTCTTTCTCATGATTATTCATAAGCATTTACGTTGGTATAAACAAAACTTGTTTTCTACAGATGCTTAGGCAAAAAAGAAATAATATTAATTAAACTTTATTCACCTATAAATATTGATTATTAAATTAATTCAGTCAAAATTATGAAGAACAGCTATGGTTAGATGAAGTATACTTTTAAATAATTCAGCCAGAAAATATTTAATAATTATTTATTTTAATTCCGAACATAAATGTATCCATAGCATCAATCAGGCCTTATGCTAGTGCTGCCTCCTAGGCGGCAGCATTTGTAAAGTCGGGAGCCACTTCAGAAACTAACTTCCCATTTATTTCATCAAAATTCTTGCAATCTCGAATAAAATAGTTTTGATGGAATTTACAAAAACATATTGCAGTTTGTTTCATATCTCTACATCAAGCTGTTTCTGAGATAGACAGATACTTCGACCTATACTTCGTAATTTGTACATAATATGTTGTATTGGTGCACAGGGGTGTGCCAGTGGCTTTTATACCCTTCTCCAAATAGAAAATCGTCATTCAAAATGTGCATATGTGCATAAAAATGTATTTATAATCCATTCACATAAAAGGTGGAATTACTATGTTTTAATGCTTCAACTACTTGGTTGCTCTTTCCACAGAGCATCAGAGAAATCTAATAGAGCAGGTTGGGTAAGGTGGTATATTGTTTATAATACATTCTGCATGGATTAATTACAACCAAACACTTTGAAATAATGAATTTATTGTTAGATACAATTTATAGATATTGATCGTGATTCCTATTATGTTTGCTTTCTATTAATGAAATTTTCAGTTAAATAGAAATATTTTATCAATAAAAATTAAGGCAATAATTTGAACAGTTTACCTAAAACTATCTTCTACTGAAAACTATCACCTCCAGATAATGATACAGACTAAGGGGGTTAAGACTAATGAAATTGTGGATAAGTGAAGAAGTTCGCTTGTGATTCCATTACTTTCAAAAACAAATCCTATTTACTTACTGTTGCAAACATTATCTTTAATAATATAATTATTTATTTAAGGTTCTAATAAAATTCATTTAATGTTGATATTGCGGTCTTTAACACATTGACTGCCAGCAAATTATCCCTATTTATACTCCCTAATGATTAAAATCTCCAACAGGCCAAGGTATTAGTTACCCAACACTTAAGCCAGGCCACTGTGAAATTTATATATAAATAAACAAAGCCAGAGCCTCTTTCTCTTAAAAGGAAAGGAAGCAATGGCCAATGTCCAGTTAACTGGACATCAGTGGACAACATGTTAATGCTGATGTTACTGCATAAAGATGTATTCTCATGTCACACATGTAACATTTCTATCAATGTTCTTAAAATCAAATCTGTATTTTCTTCTCTCTATATCTGGTATCCGTTGCTGGACAATCTCCTTCAATTCAAAACTCATAAAGCTCGGTTACAATGAGTAACTTAGGCTTACAGTTCTTTACCATAATCGAGGAGGAGAGGACAGGTCACTTTTACAGCATTGTGACACATCTTGCAAAACACTTTTCTCGTGCATCCACAATCACATGTTACCTGCAGTGATTAAAATTTTTTTGCCCACCACTGTACTAGAAGTAAGGTAGTTTCATCATTAGTAAAAAAGATAAGATACTGATAAGATTGATCTACATTTGACTTTCATTAAAGAAGAAATGGCATTTGTTGTTTAGGGTTTCCAGCAGATGGGTGCCCCTCAACCAGGTAGGACATCTGGAATGATGCAGTCAAATGCTCCTCCCAGCAGCAATGCAGGCCCTCCAGCAGTGGGAGGCTTCCCTCAAGGACAGCAGCCTGCAGCAATGCAAGGACCTCCTATGCCATCAATGCCTGGGCCTCCACACATACCCAAACAGAACACTCCCATGCAACCTCCTCAAGGATATATGCAAGGAGCTCCCCCACAGGGTCCAATGCCCTTTCAAAACCCTCAAGGCCCTCAAGGTATGATGCCTGGCCCATCACAAGGACCTATACCACCCCAAACAGGACCTCTTCATCCCGGACAGAGGCCTCCATCAGTGCGTGGAATGATGCCACCACCTCAGGCACCATTCCCGGGGCCACTCATGCCTCAAGCTCCCTTACAGGGCTCAACTCCTTCAAAAAGCACCTATCAGGGGGGTTACTCAGACCCTTCTTCTCAAGTCCCTATGATAAACTCGCAATCTTCAATGAATGGGGGGTTCCCAATGCCCCTGAATCAAACATATTCTGGTGCTCCCCCACCTGGACAGCAGCAACAGCAAATGCAGGGTGCTGGACAGTTTGTGAATGGTATTCCAGGAGGACCTTCTCAACCCCTTCCCAATGCCCAGTATCCCCAGAACAGGATGGTGCAGCAGCAAGGTGTCATGCAACCTCCCTCAATGCCAATGCCTGGGGCTTCAGTACCTTATCCATCGCAGATGGGGCCTCAGATGTCTGCCGGAATGCATCCAGGTGGTCAGATGCCTCCAATGCCTGGAGCTCAACCATCAATGGGGATGGCAAACCGTGGAATGCAGCAACCACAGCAGCCAGCAAGACGCCTCGATCCAGACCACATGCCTAGTCCTGTAAGTCTCTTACTCAATATCATTTGATCCTTTGTTGGCCACTTTATTTCCTAGTCGGTCTTTTTCACCAATATTATTGTACCCTCCCTTTTAATTTTAATTAATCTTTTAATTTTGCAGGAGCTGATTATCTTAGTCGTGAATTAACTGAGTTGGGATCATTTTCTCTATCTTTGTAGAGTTTATAGTAAATCGTAAGAAAATCCAGCAGAAAGAAATTTAGGATATTCAGACACAGTATCATAACACATAATACATCCAATTCATTTGCTCAGTTTTTCTATGTTTTAAATCTGATTTCAATTAAAACTATTTGTTTTACATGGTTTTTCATGAAAGGCCTTTGGTTAAACCTTGTTAATCTACAAATATATATGCCTTAATATTCATTATTAAATTATGTATTGATTAATTTCTGGTATTTTTCATTTTGGGTATTCAATCATCCATGGAATCTTTTGTCCAAAAACCTATGGTATTCAAACAGGATAATTGTAACTACTGTTTGTAAAAAAATGGATTATGGAAAAAATGTTCACCACTGAAGATTGATTGAAGAAAAACCAAAAGGCTGTAAAATACATGTACAGAAATAGTGAGCCAATTTTCTACAGTTAGAAACACATTTCATTGTCATTTATCAGTATATTTATTTATTCTTACATTGGAATTTGGCCTTCTGGCCAGGTGTCAACGCTGGAAGGATGTCTAACATATTTAATAATTTTTACATTTCCTGCCATTTGCTTAAAGGTGGGTGGGATGGGATCAAAACTGGTGTGATAATGTTCTTCGACTGATAAGAAACTTGATTTTGCAATATCAGAAAAATTAATCCAATATTCTCAGGGTTTATGTTGCTTAATATATTAACTTGTTATATCATTATTATAAAACCAGATATCACTTGAATTATCATTATAGAATATTTAAGAATTTGTGCAAATTTATGCTAGTATCAATGCACATTGACTGTATATTATATTGGTATATCTTATATATTGATTATTGGTGTTTTTACTCTCTCTGCCATGCTTCAATTGTGGCTTGCAAGGTTGAAATGTAGATATATATGCATTTGTATAGCATTTGTAATTTGACTAGGAAATGGATTGTTGATTCTTCATTGCCTATAATTGAATGTTTCACTTTCTAGATTCAAGTGATGCTGGATGACCAGCACAACCACTCTGGCAACTTCTACACCAACCAAAAGGGCCAGGTTCCTCCCCTTGTCACCACCAAGTTCATCACTCAAGACCAAGGAAATGCAAGCCCCCGTTTCATTCGTGCCACTATGTATAGTGTTCCTGCAACAATGGACATGATGAAACAGGTAAATTATGGTACAAAAATTATTTACTAAGCAAGCCTTTCTCTCAGATTTTTGAGGGATGCCTTCAAAGTGTAAACAATGTGGTACAAAATATTTTCTTCTCAAGGATTGAGGAAAAGTGCATTGGTACTTTGTGTGGTAAAGCCTTGTGGCTCAATCTCAAGGAATAACAAGTATGAAAAATAGCGACATGACTGGGACTGGATTTTCTTCTCTTTTGATTCATGATGAGAATCTATTTGTTATTATTAATCAATATATACCGCTCAAGTAAATTAATTTTTTGCTTCTCATATTTATGCAATTACTGATTTATGGTTTTCATTGAAAATTATGTTGCTAGTGCATATTTTTCATTTTACCATTCTCTCCTTCACGAAGGACACAATTTGGCAACATCCAGAATTTACCTGTGATTTTAGTATCAATTTGCTGAAACACCCACTTACTTAGTTTAGACTTTATTTTACTTAGTCCTCTTTATTTTGAACAGACTATTTTACTCAAGTTTGTATGATTTGAAACTATGTAAATTCTGAAATTTATTGGAAGATTCTCTTCAATAGTATTTACCTAAACCATGTACAAAAATTACTTCCACTTTAATAAAATAATAGAGAACCCATTCTTAGATCACTTAGGCTCAGCAATCTGAGATTCCTCATCTCCCTCACCTCCATCACTCGTCATCTCCCCACTCAGGGGTATGAGGTGTGATATAATGGACACATGTAATGCATTACTGATGCCGTATTGAAGATTGAGTAATCTTATAATTTTGTTTGGCTTTAGACCGCTGTGCCTTTTGGTTTGGTGATAAGTCCATTGGCAAGGCTTATGGAAGGAGAGTCTTCCCCACCCATAGTTGACATGGGGGAGCTGGGGCCAGTGCGGTGCGTGCGCTGCAAGGCGTACATGTGTCCATTCATGCAGTTTATTGATGGGGGACGCCGGTTCCATTGCAACTTTTGCAAGGCAACTACTGAAGGTACTGTAAATGTAATTGCTGTACTTCTTTGCCTTATCTATGACACATAACATCATTTGCTAGCTAGAGTTGGAAATACAGGCACTATTTCCATGATAATGGCTCTGAGCCCAAAACCAATCAAATAATAAAATTGTGTGGAAAATACATAGTTCAATGTTCTCATTTATTAAATGGCATTCGTTGAAGTAAGGTCGAATCATGTTGATTATATCTATATCATCCTGATTAAAAACAAATCCATTTTACTCTTTAAATGAATTTCTTGTGGTTCCAGTTATCACAACATAATGTTTTTTTCTTTCCTCCTTTTATTCTTGTTCCTTGTGTGAATATCTCAAATATCATTTTTTATGGGTCTCTTGATAGTTTAGTTTTAAGGATGTTACTTAGCAGAATCCCACCATAGAAAGTTATGATTCTATAAAAATTTTGAAACAAATTTTCTTGGAAATTTTTTATAGAAGAATGTGATAGATGAAAAACTTGTATGGTGTTTATGTTGGTTGGAGTTGTTAGCATGATGTAAAATTTGTTTTAAAATTGGATTAAAATCATTGTTTTTAAAGGATATTAGGCTTTGTGTAACTCACCAAGTTTTTTGAGACTAGCTGGTATTATGTTGAGTTATACGTAGTATTATTTCTGTGTTTGAGTTTTGCAGCTTTCTTTCCAGTCATAATAATTTTGCATTTTTAATATATTCTAAATATCAGTTTCATATTCACATTACACATACACACAGTGTGATATTTACATAATACAAATGTAATTGATGTTCACATTTTGCGGTGAATCTGTGTTACCTTTACACTTGATGTCCACAAATTCATCTGTGTCTTTTAGGATAATTTTTGTATTTAATCATTACATCAAATGGCACAGCGGAATACAAGTTTTCTGAGGGGTTTCCCATCTATCTTTGATGATGTGCATGTTCTGTTTATTTTCATGCATTGCATTGTAGGCGATTGCTGTGCATATATCCAGAATAATTTTCAACCATAATATATATTCCCCTATGTTAGTCAACTATGTACTTTTCGTATGTGTTGTAACAACGTACCTTTATCTAATATTTTCTGAGGTTAACTCATTTTTGAATTTTTAATAAATTAAAGATGTTTGATGACTTTGCCAATATGAAAATATGTAACACATTTATATCGGCTTTGAAGTTTCTCTAAAAATTTCAATCTTGCTGATACTTTCTTAGGCAATTATCACAGTAAATTTTGAAAAGTTCCTCGAAATCTTTATAAATTATATGAAATGAATGAATGTTCGAAAGCTTTATAAATTATATTAAATGAATGAATGTTCTTCATTTTCCAAAAAAATACTTTTTGTGTTCCAATGGCCAAGCAGTATCTGCCACCTGATAGATTTTATTTTCAGATATTAAAAAACTATTACATACACATAGTTGTTATACATACGTTGACGTAACCATTTTTCATCAGTCTAGTGTTTAAAGTTTGACTCGTATGTAACTTGATACAATACTTGTTATTTAAATGTGTCAGACCCATACACAAGCAGTAGTATTCTTGGTAATCTCTTTCCATAAGGTGTGGTTAGCGAATCAATTGTGATTGAAAACCGGATGATTAGTGTTACCTCTCTGACTAATTTTCTCTTTTGATTGGCAGTGCCACCAGAATACTTCCAGCATTTGGACCACACAGGAATGAGGGTTGATCGATTTGAGAGGCCTGAGTTAGTTTTAGGAACCTATGAATTTGTTGCCACCAAGGATTATTGTAGGGTGAGTACTTAACTTTCCATGCCAAACTTATTCTCGAGATGTACTACAGAATGGAAAAATTAAATTGTAGGGATTGTATGTGCTGAAATCCGTAAAGGAAAGTCTTGGTCATCTGTTACTTAAATTCAATTTCCAGTTAACTCTAAGACCTGTTGTTATCTTTGCAGAATAATGTATTTCCGAAGCCTCCAGCTTTCATTTTCCTCATTGATGTATCATATAACAACATAAAGTCCGGAATGGTCCACCTCCTGTGTCAAGAAATGAAAGAAATTCTGAAGAATTTACCGAAAGAATATGGTGCTGAGAGGTCTTCCATGAAAGTTGGATTCATCACATATAACAATACTGTTCACTTTTACAACATTAAGGTATGTTAAAAACATCAGTAATTTTTAATATTTAATTTTGAAATTAGCTTAGAATATCATATTTATCACTGTGAATATATAAATATTTAAAATGCTTGTTGATTGTTTTATTTCATTCCTTTATTTATGTATATACTTTTTTTATTTATCAATAATGCTGTCTTGCCAATGATAATCTTTTGCTTTCTTTGAATTCACATCTTATCATTATTTCATTCTCTTTTTTACCTTCTAGTTTTTTTATTTGATTAACTTCAATTAATTTTAATTAGTATCCTATTAATTATAAGATTTGTCTGTTATTTATCTGATTGGCCTGAAATAAAGGTGCATGTACATTAGGCAATATAAATTCTATCAAGTTCTGTTGTTGTATGCAGAAAGCTTTTTTCATTTCATTGCTGAACATGAAACTAACTAACATTTGAAATGGTCCCATTAGCACTGAAGCTTTCAGGAGATTTTTGAAGATCCCTCGTACATACTTGATCCATATATATTTATCTACCCATTGAGGAATCTCCCTTGACTGTCTGCAATTAACCCTTCCTTTGTCGACAGGGTACTCTGGCACAGCCTCAGATGATGGTGGTAGGAGATGTCCAAGACATGTTTATGCCACTTCTCGATGGTTTTTTGTGTGATCCTCAAGAATCTTCTGTTGTGATTGATCACCTAATGGAGCAAATCCCAGCAATGTTCTCGGAAACTAGAGAGACTGAAACAGTACTTGCACCAGCCATTCAGGCTGGCCTGGAGGCTCTCAAGGTAATTCTGGGCTTTTTGGATGCGAGATCCTATGAGTCCAATGAAGGGTTTCTTAGGAATAAGTATCAATGTAGTTTATAGCATTTATTAAAGTGACTGTAATATTATGATCTCTTTTGACGATTGCACAATGAAGTTTATTGTCATATCGTAGGCTTAGTGTTGTCACTGCAGCACCAATTATTCACATTCTAAAACCTTGATAATTTCATATTGGATGACTAAAATTGTAGCCCACCAAGAAAGGCTGGACCACTGAAGATAGTTTTCATATACTAGTTATTTGCTGGTAATGATTTGTACCTGGAAAGAGAGTAAAAACAAAAAATATTTTCTTTTCTTGTCCATTGTGTTAATTGAAACTAAAAAAGTTGAAATTCCTATATTCTGTAGGTCAGCTATTGTTTGGTGCATGTATGTGATTATTTTTCTGTACTCACATATTTTTTTCCTTAATTGTTACTTTGAAAAGGGGAATCTTATGCAGATATGTAAGAGTTTGTAAATTATAAAATTTGTATTACATACCCAAGGGTAGTCCCAGAAGTACCCTATCTAACAAAGAAAAAAAAACTATTAATCTAAAAACTCAACCTAATTATGGCCATGTATTTTCAGGCTGCCGAATGTAATGGGAAGCTGTTTGTTTTCCACTCTTCACTGCCCATTGCAGAGGCTCCTGGGAAATTGAAGAACAGAGATGACAGAAAAGTCCTTGGCACAGAAAAAGAAAAGAATGTATTAGGTATGTTTATATGCCCTGTCCACCATCATCAAAATACCATTTTAAATGCAGTATTGTATTGTTTGCATAATGTGTGAATACAACCCTTGTGGATGCAGCATTTGTTATGAGAGATAGTTAGAATTGTTGAAAAGTGTTGGATGTTGTGTAAAAGTGTTGCTGCACATCAGACTATGATTTTTTTGGGTTCATTTATAACGTGATTGCAGGAAAGAAAACAAAAAGTCACATTTTAAAGAAAGGTGAGATTTAATTTTAGTAGTGTTTAATAGGGGGTATTTCTTTCATATAGTAGATTTTTACTATCAAATTCTGCTTGAGTTTGTTCTATTTGTAAATAGGCTAGTTAATAGTAATAGTAAATAAATAGTTAATAGTAAATATTTTTATAGGCAAAAATAAAATAAAAATTACTGAACAGGCAAAACATGAGGAATGAAAGGAAAATTTGAGTATTTGGCAAAATGAAATGAAAAAAGTAAATCTGATATTTTTTATTCAATTTGCTTTGTGATAAAAATGCCAAAGTTTCGAAGGACATTTATTTTCTGTATGAATTCATATCCCTTAAACATCCAGGGGGCATGGTAGAGTGTGTGGTAGATTTGTACCCCATGCAACTGATTTTATATGGATTAACCTTTTTTTATTACCTCCAGCTTTTCAGTAGCTGAAGGGAGAAAGTGTGAGAAAGATTTTTACACACAATTTTAGTTTTATACCAACCAGTTTCTGGTGAGCATAATTATTCATGGGCAATACCAAGTTGGTTTAGTGAGCAACATATGCATTTATTCAGTTCTTTTAAATTTAGCTGTTTTTTTATTCTGAATATTATATGATTTTCTGCATTTATTAAGCCCATGTATGTCAAGAGAAATTTTAAACTTAAACTTGCAGCAGTATTTATTGAGATGAGGAATGTTTAATCAGTTATCTCATGTTTATCCATCCTCTCTTTTTATATTACTGAGAATGGATGTTGTGAAAATTTAGAATTTCTCTCGGTAGTATTAATTTACTTTGATGAAAGAATGTAACTCTGAAGAGAATACTTACAGTAAATTTACTGGTAAATTTGTAAATAAATGTTTGATAACCATATTTTCCTGTAAGTCTGTGTAAAGAGGTTCCATTGGTTTCAGGAAAAAGCATACTGTCTCTCTTGTGGTGTATATATTTAAGGTGTAGTTATATAACTGAAATTGTGCTGTACATTACTTATATTCTGGCTAAACCTTATGAAGTATTTTACTGAATGTTTGTTAATTTTATGTTTCATAAAGCACCACAAACAAATTTCTACAATAACCTGGGACAGGAGTGTGTATTGGCTGGTTGCAGTGTAGATCTTTTCATCTTCAACAATTCCTATATAGACTTGGCCACAATTGGTCAAGTGAGCAGGTTGACTGGAGGAGAAATATTCAAGTACACTTATTTCCAGGTAAGCAATTCTCTACTAGTAATGCCCCATACTAGTAATACCCTAGTAAGTGCTCCATCAAGCATGACAGAACTAAACTTATTTTTAAAATATATCTGATGATGAGGGATAAATTTGGTATATATTTGCCCATAATTAAATGTATGAAGTACTGCTTTGTCAATTGGCATTATGAAGTCAACATTCATAAATCTTTTGTATACTTCAACTTTAAGCCATGAAATTTGTAAAAAAATGCTACATATCATCTTGTAACCAACAATTCTCCTTCAAATTCCATTCTTGTATTCTTGTAGAATAACAAATTCAGCTCAGTATCAATAATCAGGATTGGTAAATACCTCCATCAAGCAGAGTGGAACTATGATAACTGGATATGCAACCTAGTCATACCCTAATTTTTTTATAGATGCCAATCAGGATAGAGTTTAAGAATATTAGCAGAATTCCAAAAAATAATAAATTACTTGATTTTGTCATACACTATGCAGCTTGTGGAATTCACATAAGCTCACAGCTGCAATATCTCTTTTGCATTCAAATTTTGTTTGTCTCCCAAAAATCTTCCCTTATTCTCAACATTATATTTTGGGAATAGGGAACAGTGGGAATTTCCATTTGCCATTTTTTTCTCTACCTACTCCATTTACAATCTTATATAAGTTGACCTTAAAGTATAAAATATGGAAATAATGTGTAGCCAGCCACAATATAGGTATTTATTTTGTTAATAGAATGTAGGATGTTATTTGAGGTATGAGTAAAACCTCTACAAAGTCTCTTCCTTGGTTAACAGTCTGTGTATTGAAATTAGTTCAAAAGATATTGATTACGTACAACATTTTAACAACAGTGATTTTTAAAAGATGGAAAATAAGTTAATAGAAAACAAATCTAAGAGGTATAGATTTACGGGTTGATTTGCATTTGAGATTGACCTGTATGTAAATATTAACATATTTAGGAATTCTTGTTGCTTAAGAAATTGTCTTTCTAACCCTTTGAGAATCTTAAAGAGTTTTTCTGGACAAATCTTTTGTTCAGATCAGTTTCATTGTAGAGTTTTATTATGAAGAGATTTTATGGATTCTTTGTAACCTGTTTGTTATAAAAGTTATTAATTAAATTCCTTAAAGTGATCCTAAGCATAAAAAACCAGGATCAATCTAATGGAACACATTTTAAAAGATGTGTTCTTCCCAACATACTGAACTCAAACCATTGAAAGTTTCAAGTAATGCATCAGTATTTACCTAAATGGAGTACACAAATTTAACTGGGGTATTGAGTGAGTTTTATTTTCCTTATCCAAAGTATTTGTCCCCTTTTCTCTCCCTTTATGTAAGGCTGATTTGGATGGAGAAAGACTGATTGCTGACATAAAGCGAGCAGTTGAGAGAACTGTAGCTTTTGACACTGTGATGAGGGTTAGAACTTCCACTGGTGTCCGAGCAACAGACTTCTATGGTCATATTTTCATGGCCAACACCACTGATATGGAAATTGCAAGCATAGATTGTGATAAGGTATGATTTTTATTTCTCCATATATGTTTGAATAAAGCCTTGTTTTATTGCATGGAAAAATTAATCTTTTATTTAACTTTATCTCAGTCTTGTTTGTGACTATGATCATATGAAAGCCACAGATTTATGTGTGATGCTTAACAAAGAAATTCATTCTTCTCACTTCTCATTGAATACTCAATCAAATGTAATTCATAGGGCTATTGTAATGCATTTATGTGAATTTGTTCCCTTAGAATTCCTGTTAATGGAAGAAAGATAAGGCAAATGACTTAACTCCTTATGTTGTCTATGAATCCTCATTCCCTCTCAATAGCTTTTGGTAGCTAATGCTAATGGAAAAGGGTATGAGGTACAAATTGGCCTTGAGTCTGAATAGGTATCAGAAATAGTTCTGTGCCCCTGGCTTTTGCACCAATATGTATCAAAGTTTTCTTGAGATGTGGTTGTATGAAAAGTATTTGTGTGAATTTTGGCTGTGATTAGCCTGGAAATGTTTACTCTGACTAAACAACTGTTCAGGAACTTATTAAAAAAATGATAATGCTATAGAAATGCTAAAAAAATGATATGCTATATAATAGAAGTTATTTCATCATTGTGGTCTAAACAAGGAGTGTGTGAATTGCAGAGATTTCGGTTTTCTTTAGGTCTGATCTTATAAAATGCTTTTATTCTACAATCATAACTTTGCTATTTTTTTCTTTCCTCATCTCTGATCAGAAAGAAAGAATGTATGAGTATAACATAGTGTTTGAGAAGGTCCAAGTGAGAGTGTGACCAAGAAACAGGGATTTCTGATACCTGTGCTCTTGATTCAGCATGAGATACATGGATATCTCATTGAGCCATTTGCTATGAGCCAAGACTGAAGATTTTTTTTATGTACTTCTTTTGTACAATCATTTATACTTTTTATTTTAACGATGACTGTAAATGTTCTGATATAATTTGAACTTTCAAAAGGCAGTCAGAAAAATCCAAAACTAGAGGGAAGAATTATTTAGATTTGATACCAGGAATGTTCTATTTTGTATTTTTAAGTTTTTTATTTTCTATATCAATTTACTCTTAAGCAATGAGAAATGTACAGTAGATCATGAGAAAGTAATAAAAACAACTTTTACCGATGATAACGATAAGCTTTGAAACCTTAGTGGTAGAAGATTAAAGTTCTTTGGATATGTGTAGAAGTTGTGTTTTTATTCCTCTCTCATCATTGAGAGCTACTGTAATGTTGAAGCCAAAACAGTGGATTTTGTTAAATGAGATCGATGGATATATTTTGTCTTCAATGCTGAAAATGAAAAATATGCTGCTTATATGAAAGATCTTTTAAAGCTTACGTATATGATTATGGATTTTCTGCATGAAATTACAAAGTTTAAACAAATTTATGTAAGCTTTAATCTTTGCTTTGAGTAATCAATTTTAATTTTTTCAGTTTTGGTAGCTCAAGAACATGCACATTTGGCTTTTTCTCTTTTTATAGCTTTTTGTTTGTATTAATAGAAGTTGATTTGTATTTGCAGGGGGTTGCAATTGAAATAAAGCACGATGATAAACTGACGGAAGAGGATGGAGTATATGTGCAGGTGGCACTTCTGTACACTTCTGTCACAGGGCAAAGACGGCTCAGGATAATGAACCTGTCATTCAAAATATGCACTCAGATGGCTGACCTCTACCGAAGCTGTGACCTTGATACTATGATCAATTTCTTTGCTAAACAGAGTAAGTTATTCATATTAAATATTTGCTAGGTATGAAATTTAAATGCTAGATCTATTTATGTAATAGACAACTAAATTTTAGTATCTACTAAGGTCAGTTAAATTTATCTTCATGGATGAGGAGGGGAAGCAAGAAAAAATGTGTTTAAGGTGGGGTTGGGTGACTAATCAAAGATGAGTTGGTTGAAGTAAATTGTCTGTAAATTTGGTGACACTCATTATCTCTCTGTAGTTTTATTAGAAATCAGTCTCTGATCTCTCAGTTAGTCTTTCTTGCTCCCCCTCAGCTGAGAAGATAAATTTAATAGATTATAGTTATGGTAAATCAGGATATTCTCATAATAATTAACAAATATAGTAATACAGAAAGCTTATGGACACAAATTAGAGTGGTGGAATAGTGAGTAGTGGCCAATACCAGAGGCACATTCTCTTGTACTTATGCCATGGAATTTTGTTGAACACTTTTGATATCACAAATTATTGTAAAATGTTCAGAATTCATAAAAATGTTCACATTTGAACTCTGTTGACATGAAAATCAATGCTGTTATGGAGTCCATGTTTGCTTTCCCTTGCCTACTAATGGATGAAATTGGAAATAAGAAAGTCAACAGTAATAGATTGTTGTTTTTTGGACCTGGAACCTGGAAATCTCAGGGAATTTTGTTCTTCTGGAAAACTCAGGGAATTTGCCATATTACATGGAAAAAATATGTTTTCAGTCTTTATGAACTATTGTTCCATGCCTTTTTATATTTCTTCATCCAGTAATTGAGTCAAAGCTGCCTGGAATGTCATTAGAAAGTTCTCCAAGGCCAATAACTGTATGCAGATTCCACCTAGTATTAATTTCAATGACTCCATGTCAACCAATCCTCTGGAAATTGCTAACAATTTTAACAAGCAATTCCGTCTCTCTTCTCCTAGGCCTAATCTAAATGCTTGCCAATCCAGACCTGTCTCTCGATCAATATTTCTCTTCCCCTCTGATCCCAATGAAATCACAAAGGTAACCCTTTCTTTCAAAAACAGTTGGTCAGCTGGTTTTGATGAGATACCTATGACGATCATCAAACAGGCTTCATATTGGATTGCCTCTCCAATCTCCAGCATCTTCAACTCTTCTATAAGTGAAGGACATTTTCCTTCCATCCTGAAACTTGCTCATGCTACTCTAGTCCATAAAAAAGGTTCATACACAAATTCTAGCAATTATTGTCCCATATCCATCCTCTCAGTCTTCTCTAAAATCCTGGAAAAACTCTTATTTTCTCACCGATCAATCATTTAAATCATTATAATTTACTTTGCCATTTCCAACATGGTTTTAGAAATAAGTGCTCCACCACTACTGCTACCTATCAGCTTCTCCACCAGATAATTGGTGCATTGAATAATAAAGTATTTGTCTTAGGTACCTTTTTTGACCTTAGTAAAGCTTTTGATACCATAAATCATGAAATTCTATACATGAAACTTAATAATTTATGTATTAATGGTGTTACACTGAAATGGACCAAGTCCTTTTTAACTGGTCGACAGCAAACTGTCAAAATACCTAATCTGACAGAAAATGTCAGACATTATGTGTACTCCAAGCCTCTCTCCAGAACTTTGGGAGTTCCATGGGTCTGTTTTAGGGCCTCTTTTATTTATCATATTTATGAATGATCTACCAAACACACTACCTATGTAATACAAATGTCATACTCTATGCAGATGATACTTCCACTATTAACTGCTCAAAAAATATTGATGACCTATATTTTAATGCAAGCCATTCAATAGAGTCAATGGCCAAATGGTGCTATGACAATAGCCTCCATTTAAATGATAAAAAACTAGGTTACTACAATTTCATACTAAAATTTCTCCTCCCAATACCACCCCTCTTCTGAAAATAAACAACAGTAGCATTTCCAGTTCTGAGTCAGTTTAATTCCTCGGTCTATATATCAGTGATAATCTTGATTGGTCTATTCATGTTAATCAACTCACTACCAAACTTTCATCCAATATTTTTCTTATTCGAAAGTTAGTCAACATAGTATCTCATGAATCTCTTACTGCCATTTACTATGCCAATATCTATTCTCACTTGGCCTATGGAATCATATTCTGGGGTAACTCATCAGCAGCTAATAAAGCCTTCTCAGCTCAGAAGAGGGCCATTAAAGCACTCCTCAATGTTTCGAGCAGAACAACTGGATGCCCACTTTTTCAGTTTTTAAAATTTTTAACTCTTCCCTGTCTTAACATCCTATCCTGCCTCATGTTGGCAAAGAATAATCTCCATCTTCTCTCTTTCAACTCTAGCATACACAGCCACTGTACACGTCAAAGTAGCAATATTCATTTATATGACCACTCACTCACCCTTTCCCTTAAAGCCCCACAACACTCCATTTCCCAAATATATAACAAACTTCCTGAGAATATCAAAGGCTGCTTTTCTATTAAGTCCTTCAAACCACACGTCATAAACCTGCTAACTCAAAAGGCCTACTATAGCCTCCAAGAATATCGGAATGAAAATTTGTAATCTTTTTTTTTTAATTGTAAAAATCTAGATGTATTTGAACTGTTTTAGATTTCGTTTGTGTTTTATGTGATGATATATGTAACTTTTGACAATGCCTATACTTCTGTATGTAGTCTTGGGTGAAATAAATTTTGAATTTGAATTGCTTTCGGCTCTGTTGTAGTTCAGTAAAAATTCGCTGAGAGGAAGAAACAGTTTGCTGACAGTGTTCAGGGAGTATCATAATGGCTGGGTAGTAGACACTCTGCTATTATAAGTGGACTGTTGCTAGATAAAGAATTATATTTTATCTAAATGTTATAGTGTTTCAAAGTGTTTTGTTAAGAGAGGGTTAGTTTAATTCACTGCATATGAATATTGATTAGAATGAGACTGAGGAGAACCTTATGTACAGTAAATACTAAATGTATGTAAAAATAATGGTCCTAGCAAGTAATATTTCTACATGTTAGACAGTTAAATATTTAATTAATTTGACTTGAAAATCATGGATGCTCTTTGGTGATGAAATCTGTAACTTTCACAGGTGTCTTCAGGTTACTGGACAGCACACCCAAGGCAGTGAAAGATGGTCTGGTTAGTCGCTGTGCTCAGATATTGGCATGCTATAGAAAGAATTGTGCAACGCCATCTTCTTCTGGACAGCTCATCCTTCCTGAATGTATGAAACTCCTTCCACTTTATGCCAACTGCCTCATCAAGAGTGATGCTCTGTCTGGAGGTTAGTTTTCCTAAAGTTTCAGTGAAATGGTGTGTTTTTGTTGACTTAGTTTTATCACTTCAATTCATACTACAAGTGTATTTGATTCACACACCATGTGCTTTATCACTAACTTTCAATCGTACGTTATTAGAGGGTGAGTGTACTTTCTTACCTTTGCTTTCATGCTTCGTTATTGCTTGCACATGTGTATTTTGTATTATCATCTACCCAAAGAAATACCTGTCACGTTGGTTAAGTGTTGCCTTGTCTAATTTGAGTTTATCTTTCATTAATGGTGTTTTGGAGAGAGTATTGCTCTCCTGCTATCTTATCACAATCAGTGAAATGTTTTTAATTTAAATTTTGGTACAAAAAAGAGGAAAATGTATCTTTCCTTTACAACAGTTTTTTTCATAGCTATGATATAATCAAAATTACTGATATGATTATAATAATAATTTTAGTCTTAAGAGATCGCAATTAACCTTTTAAAAGTTATGATTACAAACAACCATACCCTAACCTGGATTTGAACCCAAGAACACTTCACCAAGAGATGGGTTCACAAATTTCATGATAAATTGATGGATTAGATCAAGTATAACATTCAATAGTAAGATTTTCTTGTTGTGCAAGAGTATATTTCAGATCACCACCTTGTATTATTATATTTTTTAAAGAAAATAGTCCACAAACCTTAAAAGTGTATAAAATCTAATCTTTGCAGATTTTCTGCCATCTGGTACTGTACTTAGTGAAAGTAATTAATACATTCAAAATCAGTCCTCTAAATTGATATTAAAATCAGTCCTCTTTCAATTCATTGAATTTCATTTTCTGCATTATCAGTCAATCCATAGAATTAATATCTAAGTATTGTTACTTTGCATTTCTTGTAAGTTATTAAGTAATTCTTTACCCCAATTGTATGTGGAGTGTGTATGTGAACTGTAAGAATTCTGTTGAATCTGTAAATTGTTAAACTGATTATTATTACTATTCTATTGTTATCTTTGTTGATATTGACTATGGTATTCCTGTTAATACATGAGCATATGTATTTGACAGGTGCTGACATCAGCATAGATGACCGATCCTTTGTGATGCAAGCAGTGATGATAATGGACGTTCCATCTTCCGTTGTTTACTTCTATCCTCGCCTTATTCCTCTGCATGACCTTAGTGTTGATCCACAGGGTGCTGAACTGCAACAGCCAATAAGATGTCTTGCTGAGAAAATGAGGGATGACGGTGTTTATATCTTAGGTATGACATTCTTTTGCATTACCTTCCAATTATTTCCAGATGGTGCATGCACCGTTAAACTTAAACACCAATTCCTTTTTCTTATGCAGATGAGATTAACTTTTGAACAGAAGCTGTTTCCATGTTTATTTACAGTATCTGATTGTAATTTATTGAAAGTATTGTATCTTCTTCATATTCTGAGATTGTTACATGCTCTATGGCATGCTTTTCCTGGATTTTTTTTTTTTGTCTTTGGCTAATAAAATTTGCCTCATTTCATTTCAACAGTTTTTGCAATTGAAGAAATAATAATGTAATAATTTTCAGCACCATCTTAATATTAATAATTGGATATTAATTCAATTGTTTTAGCCATGCTTATTACAGGCTATATTTTCATAGATCATTGATTTAGTGGTAAAAATGTAATAATAGCAATAATAATTTGCTTTTCAGCTTATTTCAAGGAATGAGAAAAGGTTAGCAAATTTAGTAGTGATAACCTTGCATAGAATGGAAACTATTCTATAAATAACACTGGTTTAAATGGATAATTGTTCACTATTCTCAACAAAAGATCTCTTCAATTATGTATTGGTTGACTTTAATTGATTATCTCATGGTTCTCCCATAAATGAGTGGTTCATCATATAGGATAAGCATTCTGGTATATGATAGGAACATTTTTTCTTTTGTTTTATTTACTCTTAACAGTAACAAGGAACTAAAAGTTGTAACTGTTGCATTTGGGTTTCTCATTATTGACCATTTACGTGAAAATTTGGGTAAAATATTGCATTTAAAAAGAGAATAAGGTGTGCAGTGTGTGATGCACAGTGTGATCAATGGAGGTAGTCTTTGAGATTTCTTTGAAATGCAAGATTGTTCTCCTTTCCAGAGAATGGAATCCACATGTTCCTTTGGATTGGTCTGAATGTTGGTGTGGAATGGGTGCGGGATGTGTTTGGAGCGCAGTCTGCTGCACAGATTGATATTGACCGCACTTCCCTTCCTGAACTGGACAATCCACTCTCGATGCGTGTGCGCATGACCATTGAGGAAATTCGCAGGCAGCGCCATCGTAGAATGCGGGTACGCTTCCATCTCTCAATTTGACATTTAGGAATTTTCAAACAGTAGAATCTTACAATGAATTTGTCATTCATGAACCAGCAGTGCCTCAACTGGATATGCTCTCAGCATTATTGTAAATGTCATAATTCTCCACTTTATTCTGTTCCCTATTTCATAAGCTTCATCATCTACTTTCCTACTCACAGCACTGAAGTTTCCCTATTGGAGTACGCTAGGAGCTAACATTTTTACAATGTGTAATACATTATATTATACACAATATCATAATGGAATATTACTTGAATGCTTGAGTGAAATAGTATGTCAAATTTCACATAAAAACAATGTCTTATGTTAAAAAATATTTTAATGGAGAATTCAGCTGTTTTTCTCATGTATTGACAGTTGGCAACACTGTTTGTAACATCTCCAGATCTGTGTAAGATAATGATAATTTTGCTTGTATATTGGTGATTTTTGTCTCAGAAAGTGATTTTTGTTATGTTTGCTTTCAGTTGACTCTAGTACGGCAGAGGGATAAGTTAGAAGTGGTCTTCAAGCACTTTCTGGTGGAAGATCGTGGTGTGGATGGCTCAGCATCATACGTCGATTTCCTCTGCCATATGCACAAGGAAATTAGGGAACTGCTCAGATAGGATTGGGCTTGCAAACAGGAAGCTGTTTCATTGCCACGCAAGTGGAACCGTATTCAGGGAGCCAGGGCTCTCTGCTCTGCTCCATTGGTGCACAGACGTGGTGCTTGGGGCAGAGCCTTGTGATGATGTTGGTTTCTATTAGAAATGGACGTTAATTCCAGCGGGATCTAAGAAAATAAACATTAACCTAATGCCCCATGGAGTTCTCCGATGCACAGTGGTTAAGAATCATTTGCATGGAGGCTTTACTCTTGAAAATCCATTACGTACTGCTATTACATTCGTAAGGTTGACTCTATTGAAGGAATGCTGTTCACTGCGAGGCTTCTTGTTTTTTGTTTTTAAGTTCTGGTGTCTGTAAACAAATGCTTCGAAGGAAGATTTGGTTATGTAACATTTTCAAATATATCGATGTATTCCTATTTTATGAAATGTTTAATTCAAGAGCGATCCATTTTGGTTCGAATAGATATGCTCCCTGGTGATGTCTCAAGGAAACTGTTATTACACTTTAGTGTTTGATCATTGAGAGGATATTTGTTAAATTTTTGTTTGGATATCCTCTGAAATGCAAAGTTGGGTTGTCAGTTGTTGGTGAGGGTTTCTCATGCCATTGATTCCAATCTTCATTTTTGGGAAGGGACTTGTAATTCTCAAAGTGGGCATTTGCCTGTTGTTGCCTCTCATCTGCCCGTTGTGTGAATCCGTGTGAATGTGACAAGCCTCTGTTGGTTGCCTGTGTACAATTATTATGAATAAATGCCTAGTAGAGATACCTTTTGTGATGCTACTGAATGATCTTGGTTTGTATGGTGCTTTTCCATTGAGAATCCATCACTGCTTAAAAGGTTAACTTTATTTGTAAAATTCTCTCCAAAATTTAATGAATGGCAACCTATGTTTTAATGTGTAAGCCTTAGGAAAATAATGCCTCCTTCTGCTCTTTTGTGTATAACCTGAGGAATTATAAAATTCAATCAATTATCTAATTAATTAAAAATTATGCCTAATTGCAACATTTGAAAAAATAATATCCTCGTTAAGATACAATCTCTTTAAGAATGATTACTCAGAGTTTACTTGGTGAAATTTCTTGATGATTTTTGCTCTTCTACAAAATCTACCAATGAGAAGTATAAAAAAAATTCCTAGCTACAGGAAATCAGAACGGATGCAAAATCAAATTATTTGTTCATTACCAGTACTTATTGTTATTTAGTAGTTATTTCTTTTGATGCAATCTCATTTTGAAGGCATTTTTTGTATCTTGGCAACAGCTTCTCAGGAATATCATTCCTGCCTTATTCCTCTGTCAACAATCCCTTTCCAGATAGTCATTATTATTATTATATTGTTGACCTCTAGAATGTTAAGTATTTGATACAAACATGATTGTAAGGCTTATTGGTGATAGGTAAAACTTCATGGGATTCGCAGGGTTGTAGAAAAAGACTATGTTGTTTCACTGACACTGCCTTCAGATTCTCCAGGTACAAGTGAGACTATTACTAACATCAACTATACATATGCTCTCCCCTTTCACTCAAAGTCCATCGGTGTCGCTTTTTTTTACTTTTGGTTGTTTGTTTGCAGTGGACATTTCCATGTAGCAAACAGTGGATAATTATCCTCTGAGTTGAAAAATTTTGACTTTGTGATTTCAATGGATTCCTGATTAAGCTGCAGGGAATATCTCAGTTCCTTTTAAACTACTTAGTTCTATATTTTGATATCGTTATCTTACTCTGACCAAATTTTTCCAGCAATCAGTGACAGTTTATGGTCTTCATTTTTCATCGCTCTACAGCGCTCATTCATTCTGTAGTTAATTGATTGATCAGTTTGGGCAACATATGATTTTCCACAAATGCATTCCATTACATATGCCATGGAACACTAGATGGTAATCGGTCCATGGCATTAGATATTAGAAGTGTTTGCATGACAAAAGACCATTTCATTTGTTATTTATGGCTAAGAATCCTCAGCATTTCACAATATCAAGCAGCTTTTATTGGAGTGCCATAGGACATGTATTTGATCAATTAAAATGAAAAAATATATTGGCAGTCAATTTTCTAACTGATTCAATCACCTTTGAATTTTTGGGAGCTTTCTCTTCTCTACATGTTGCACCATATTTTGCCTTTTTGACTCTAATTTAATGACCCACGTGCATTCTGTCCCTAAGGAATATCTGAAGAAAATGTGTAACTCCCTTGGCCATCCAATGGAGATGGAATTCTCTGTCAAAAGTATGTCTTGACACTGAAATAAAGAAGCTGCTGCCAAGGTACCAAAAGTGCCTTTTAAAACAAGGGCATTATGTCAGCAAGTAAAATTTTGAACAATTAGTGTTATATGTTGATACAGAGTTGATTTTTTGCTGAAATAAACTTTTTGGATAATCCTTGTAGTGTTACATCTGGAATGTCTCTCATTGCTTTAGATTTTGAATGGGATTCCTTGGGTAAACTTAGGGCAGAGCACCATTTTTATCCTTAATGTAAATTAACTTGTCCAAAACTAGGAAAAACATGTTTATGCTTTGAATTCTAGATTCCTGCATAATATTCTAATTCCTGCATATTGATTTGATAATAGAAGAAGCTAGGAGATGCTTCCAAAAAAGAAACAGTTCCAAGTAATTTGTTTACCCTCTCCTGCTGTATGAAACCTTTTGATGATGAGCATCTATTTTGAATGTATTTTAAGTGCGGATATACCTTATTTACAATTCAAACGTCTACATCCAAATCCTGCAAGGGGCTTGTTGGTGAGTGGCAGGGGATGTGAATAGAAAGATATTATCTATTCTAGTAATTGATCTTTATTTTGCGTATCTGACACAAATAATGACAATTTATATAGAATCTTAATTAAGTTGGTGAAATCATCTATATAAGTAGAAATTAAGTATCTGAAATATTTTATAGCTGTACAGGAGGATAATATCCATATGTTTTTATTGAAATACGTAAATAAATCTTTACACTTGCGTTTAATTTGCCTCACATATTTGCATCAGGTTTTTACATTTTAAGATGTCTTCTAAAAAATAATAAAATTTATCAAATAAATTTTTTTTTAATAATTTCCTTCAATCTAATTTTACTCTTCCCATAACTCTGGACAGTCTTCAGTGATCTTAATGAATAATTTTATGGTTACATAAACTGTTTGCAGCAGAGCATGCTTGCAACACCTTCAACCTATGACACATCACAGAGTTGTACTCAATAGTATGAAAGCAGTAAATTGTTTTTAATTTCACATTAATTCCTTTAGTTCTTCAACTTTGGTAGTGTTGTATAACTACGTTTCTTTTGCTTCTGTTCTGAAATGTACCACTTGTAAATTGGCTTTTACCTTGTTCTGCATTTTAATATGGACAACCTCACTTTTAGTGATCCGTTTAAACTTGAGATCCCTCTTGAGCAACTCCAAAGATTGATTAGATCCCTTAAATAAACCCAGTATCTATAGAATCCAATGTAGAGACTGCAATAATATCTATATTGGCCAGAGCAGCAGAAACATTTCAATCAGGTGCAAAGAGCATAAAGATGCATTCACAAATAAAGCCCCACTCCGATCTCATTTTGCCAACCACCTAATCCAAAATAACCACGGCTCTGATTTCTCACCCACCATCCTCCAGTCATGCCCCAAAGGACCAAAAATGGATGCATTTGAAAAATTTCAAATCCTGCACCATCTGCATCACACCCTCAGTAACGAATATCTGTTTTTGGAGAATCCCTCAACCCTTTTCACATGCGTACTTCTCCTTCGCCCGTTTGGACCTCTGGTCCCTTGCCCTACCCTACATCCTCGTGGTCTTCCTCCTGTTACAACCACCTCCCCTCTTCATTCTTCCATGGATATTTAGGCTACTGATTTAGTTTTAGTTTCTGAGCCACTTGATGATGACGTGAATATGTTGAAATCTGGTTGTGCTACATTAAAACCGTTGTGGAATAGTACAAATATTATCAATTTGTGTTATTGTGAGGATGGAATTCCACCAAATATCGCTTACCAAGATTAATTTTAATTCACAATTAATAACAGTCATGAATTATTGAAAGTTACAAGAAAGGGTGATGCCAAAGCTGTAACCATAATAAATATTTAACTAACAGAGTATCTTTCTTGAATGTAATGGCTGAAGTCATAAGCTTCCTATTCATCACATAAGAGCCTAAAGTAATTTCTAGTTATTATTAGGTTACAAACATTTCTACATTATATATTTTAATATATTTAATTACAAAACTTGTACAAATCCACAAAATTAGTCCTTCAAAATTTTTTTGATGTGTAAAAGTGTTGTCATTAAATATATTAAAGTATATAAATCATGAGATTCCACCAAGCTTGATATTGCTTGATGCCTTTCATTTCTATATTATTTTCAAACCCCAAAGTGAATGAAAACTCTGGCTGGAGATGACTTAGAAATTTCAAATTTCTTGCCTTCCCAAACACAGTAAACATATCTGCTCCAAAAATCAATATTCTTAACAAAATTGCCATTCTCTGGAAATATTTTCCTCTCTGAAATGTCCATGAATATTTCCACTGAGATAGGATACAGGTGTGCCTATTATGAGACCCTTTAGTTAATTTAATTCAATTGTGAAAACTTGACCAAATTCTTTTTGCTAAAATTTTGGATGAAATTGTGTTAATTTGCAAATTATTCTGTTTAATTAAAAATCCAAAGTGTGCATTTGGAAAGATTATTGATTGAGGTAAAGGTGTTAACTTTGCACAATGAAGTCATGCAACTAATCCCAAGGAATAACAAGTGTGAAAAATAGCGACATGACTGGGACTCAACCCAGGTCTCCTACTTTCTGGGCAGGTATTCTAACCACTGAACTACCATGCCGTATCTCTTCCATACTGTTAAGGGAATGCATTTGTGAGCACAGCAAACAGCCTCCGCATTTAGTGGCATTAACTGCCGCCTGAGGTCCTCACTGAGGCAGTCAACTCACAAAGCAGGTCTTATAGGGTGAACCCACCCAAAGGGAATCACAAGGATTGAGGTAAAGGTGTTAAATTTTGCACAATGAATTTGTGTGACTAAATCCCAAGGAATAACAAGTGTAAAAAATAGTCTGGGACTGGAACCCAGGAGGAGTGAGGACCTCAGGCGGCAGTTCGTGCCATTAAATGTGGAGGCTGTTCGCCTCCACAAATGAAATATTACACAATATGAAAGTGTCTGTGTGTCAATTCCTGTCTTTTCATAGACTTATAAATAACCTCATCTGTAACTGTCATAAAAGTGCTGAAACCCATCAATTACTCCTGCCTGTTAGTTTTTGGTTCTTCCGTCTGTTGCTATTTCTCCAATAGCTTGGATTTCTTTACTTTCTAGATTGAATCTTTCTTGTATCTCCCAAACTGATTTTCCTTGATGTAGAATCATAAACTTTCACTTTATCTATTTCTGCAAATTTGTCTTCCCTACACCTCCATTTCATTAGGCTCCCTCTTGCCAGTCATTTTAATGTTTACCTCCTCTTCGACAAGTATTTTGGGATTAGAATTTTATTAAACATTTTCTGTTTTTACTGTCTATTTGACTGCTCTTTACCTATATAGCTCCAATCCTCGGCATCATAAACCAGTCTTCTTTCTGTTGCCATCCAAATGAAAATTACCCCAAATTTCTGATTTTATTTGTAAGAGATGAGGAATATTCTAACTGTAAGGATGTGTGTAGGTTAAATTGAGCAAAGAAACATTATGATTAAGATCGCCTGGTGAAGTGTCAAGTATGAAGATAAATCTTAATAATGTCTGAGAAGCAAAAAAGGTCCCCAATGAGAGGAATTAAAGAAACTGACAGGGAAACACGGTTCTTAACTGTGACGCTATTCGCGCAATGTGTTACGAACGTGAACCTATGAGCCATTTCTTAACACATGTCTGCCCGTTTCTTACTGTAGGCTCACATTCTGAAAGATAAGAAATCAAAGTAACTTCATGAATTATTAATTATGCATACCATTGCGTGCCCTCTCTCAATAACAAATACATCAGAAATATAAACCAATGTGCGTGAGGCTTCCGACAATTTATCTTGAGATGTAAGCGTCGTTTTCTGAAAGCAACCTTTTCAATTCACTGTCGCACGCCGGGGCTGCTAAAATGTTTCATTGTTGTACACGTAAATGAATAAAGTCTTTATTTTGGACGAAGTGGGGACTTTAAAGCCTACTCTCCCATTTTATCCATCGTCAATGTAAATTAGATCTATTTAATAAAAAATAACGAAAGGTAATTATATTGATAGGAAAAAGGGCTCCCGGATAGCCAAGTGGGCAACACGTTCGACTTCGCTGAAAGCGGTCCCGGGTATGGGAGTCTACGTGCGAAATGACCTCAGCAGTCGAAGCACTTTTAACAATACTACTACTACTATTAATTGGAATAATGTAGGAAAAAACACGTAATGTTCCATGAATATTGTTCGATTTAATGTTAGTTGGAAACTATCCTTGTATGTACAGTCTTCAGCCCGAAAGCTGGCTTGAGCATCATCCCCACCACCATCAGCTACGAAAAGCTTTGGTGAGGGAGCTGAGGAGACTAGGTAAAATAAGGAGTAAGGTAATTGCCATTGTTTTCCTCACTGAGACAGAATTCCATAAGAGTTACAAGTCCACGTAAGTGAAGCACAATTACTTTACAAGTGACGCTTTTCATAGCATTCAAAAAGAAGAAACTTTAATCAGTGCCATTATTTGGCATCACTCATACCTCAGTAGCTTTCGTGTTATCACAGCCATGAACAAAATAAAGTAAATGAAAGATACATTGGTCTCCATCCTGTACCATAAGAAAAAGGAAACTACCCCAGGCGCAGTAAATTTTGACTCCGGAAATGTTAACAACGAGCAGGGCTTAAGAATTATACGTGTTATGCGCGGGTATTCTAGCGATTATCGTAACACTCTTTTTCTTCAAGGAAACTTTTCCTCTATTTACTCGTTAGTATCAGTTTTGGAGTTCTTCTTCATTATACGAGTCGGCTTTGGGCACTCATTCGAAGGCACGCCCTTGCCCATATCCCGTCCATACAAATAATGAAGGAAAAGATGCGCAGGGCGCCGTGTACTAGCGAACGCCCTTGTGCTTTGCCTACGGACACTTCGTCAAGGGTCGGCCTTGTTTGTAGTAACAACGTGAAAGTTAAAAGGATGGGAGTAAATCGTTCTTAATTTAAATCGACTCTCGATAGTTTGATTAAGAAGATACAAGCTCAAGAGATGTCAATTAGAGCGGGAAATGACGAACCTATGGCAAGGGTTCCAGGTTCTCGGAACTGAGGCGATGCTATATTGGTTATACATTCTCAGATATAAATATTTAAACTCCATTATAAATGAATTGACATACTTTCCAGTCTATAATATCGTTTTTGATCAACAAAACGCATTTACCCTAAATTTAAATTATGAAATAAACCCTCACGTCATACGATGGTGCGCAAATCTCTTAATCTCATGAAATTTGGCACCAAGAAGAGAAAAAGGTCGCCGTCCTAAAGTTAAAGCATAGTATAAATAAGTCGTCGTCCCGCGCAGACGCGCGCAAGGGAAAGGCGACGCGGCACACCGGCTTACTTTACGAGCTCCGTTTTACGGCGTGGAAGATGGCGCTGGAAGTTTCCCCTCCCTTCCCCCTCCCCCGCACCTTCCTCTACCTGCTCTGCCAGTCCTTTCCCAGAAGGCGAGAAGAAATCGTAGTGTTGGGTTGTGTGTGTCGCGTCCAGCTTTCGTCGTCAACGTAAACAACACTCGGCTCCATCTTCCGAAATCAATTCACTGCAGGTGTTATTCAGGATTAACCATAATGTCAGTGTTCGTACATCGGGTGTGTGCTTTCCTGAGGCGTTCGTCTTCTTCGTTTAGCTCCGCGATGGAATAAGAGGATAAACAAGGTTGGTAAAGTTTCCTTTTTCATCACAACACCGTTTTAGGTTACACCATTTGGTTGCTATCGGCTTCAGCACCGATATTCTCACGCGTCGATTCTGGTAAACTAGGGAAGAAAATGTAGCGCCTCTCGATAACGGTGGTTTTTCTCTTCGCTGATGTTTTGGGAGCAGCAAAACTTACCGCGTGAATTTCTGGGATCGGAGGAGGTGATGCAGAAGGCCCTTGCTGACGCCAGAGCATCAACAGATGGAAGGAAGGCGTACCTTTCTTCCTTTTAAAGCACTGCTGCCTAACCTACTAATTATTACTTTCGCATTTTTCGTTACGTTCTGTTGCGACTAAATCTACGAATAGATTTTCGATTACGCTTACTCTATTCCTGTACAGGGAACCCCTTTCCCTTAGTCTGGGCATTTTCCTCTATTTAGAAAGCAAAGATTTCAGATTTCTCTCTTCAAAATGCGTGAATGTGATCAAATTGCGAAATAGCTGTATTATTGCCTCCTGATGCAAGTAGGGCTTTCAATTTGACAAGGAATGAACGTTGTTATTGATTCGTCACTGTCATAGAAACCAAAGTTTTACTGATAGCAACATGATTATATATGATTCAAAGCATGCAAGGTGAATGTTTACGGGTTATTCTTGCTCAACTTCGTATGAAAAAAAATTCGTATCATGAAGAAATTATTTATTTTTATACTAAGGATATATAATCAAATTTATCAAGTAAAATTAGTATTTAAGCATCCAACAGTACGATGACGAATTTTTCGCGTAATGTTTTCGGATTTCACATTTTAATTCTGAATCGGCCGGTAATGAAATCATAGCAAGTGAAATGATATTTTTGTTTGATTCCTCAGGTTGTTTTTCGTGATTACTATAAGTTTTTTTTACTACTAAATGATTCTTTAAGCTATGCCGTAGACTAAGAAAACTTTATGAACTGGAGACATCAAAGATTGGCTTATCAATTAGGCTAAATTAAATATAGAATAACCTCTCAATTGCGAGAAAACACCTTATTGGTTAAATTGTTGAATTTTCCTCAGAAAAGTGACTCGAGGGAGTGAAGCGTTTGCTATGGACACGAAATATAACAATACCGCCGTTTTTCATACTTTGCATTTAAGATATATGAATCTTATTTTATTAAAATTTTTGACATGAATTAACGGAAGAAGAAACGTATAATTTTAAAAGTTAATAGCAATAAAAATATCAGTGATATTTGTGAAAAGCAAAGAGAATTTTGATCCTTGGATACATTATTTATTGGTTTGTTGGTTAAATGGAAGATGGGACTTGCTAGTCTCAATTTCGCCAAATAAAGTCTCATGTATGTATGTATTATTTTTTCCTTCAAAGGTATAATTTTCGGCTCGTTTTTCACTGCTCCTTTTTTGGGATTAATTTGTTTTTCTTTATTCAAAGTCATTTCAGTTACTTCGTTGTAAAGTTTTAAAAATAGGTTTTGTTTATACTAGACATTTTTCTAATACTTATTCGTAAATACGGAGTATCTCGCCTTTATTGACCAATTTCAGAAATTCTTTTTTCTTCGAACTTTTTTCCGACAGTTTACTGTTTTGTTTAATCTTATCAATCTTATCTGCGTCCCCTAGGCGATGAATCAACGAAAAGGGCAATTTGCTCTTAAATAATATTCTCGCACTTGCGTTTGTAAATGTTATTAAATTGCTATAGTCTCCAAATCTCTTTTTAAATACTTTTTTCGGACGATGATTTATGTCAGCGATAGATTGAGATTGCCCGTGATTAACTTATCTCGGCTTGCATCTCTCGTGGGGTTTTTACCAGTGCATCTCTCGTGTGGTAAAAACCCCACGAGATGGTTAAAAAACCAATCGGTTGCGAAGTTCAGAGATGACAGACGTGGAGTCATTCGCTCGGGCGTTACTTAGCTTTGTTTTATCATTTTATCTCGATGTTTAATGTTAAGGAAGTATTTCTAATGGCGGTACGCAGTCCACTCTTTTCTTAGACGGTGGTTCCGTGCATTTGAAATCGAAATATGACAGCCCTCTTTTAGCGTAATAATAGACTTTCTATTCTCTCTTTGTCTCAGGAAAATGGTTTGTCTTCGCATCTTTATGTCGCTCTCGTCAACTTAAAAGTGAAACGTCTCCCTAATCCTCTGCTTATATTCGAGGGCCCACTTCGACTGTCAAATGGCTGCCTTTGTTTTGCAAAATTAGCGACCGTTCGTTTCCATAGGGATCGAGGCCAATACGCAATGTGACCTCAATTAAATCCCTTCCAAATGCACGCTTGTCTTACTGGCTCTTTGTTGCTTTTCCTACCGCGTGCATTTATCTACACTCAGAGGCAGAAGTAAATGTCTGCGTTTTGTAACGAATCTCTGTCATGAGGCGGGTTTTCGATATAACTGATGGACAAACAGCAAAAATGTTTCAAATTTAATTGGACCGCTCAACTTGGACAGCATTTGGCTCAAACCAGGACCGTATTTTATTAATATAAATAAATGCAGTCAACTCTAGTTATTACGATGATGTTAATTACGTTCGTAAGTTCCCGGAATCAAACTTCGCCACCTCTTGATATAGTTTCAAACTGCAATAATAACAACCGATCTTGTTGTTTGGCATTGTTGCATTGTGTCTAACAATTAAAACTCTCAAAGAGTTTACGCACGCAACAATCAGATGGAAGTGAACTTTTTGAGAGGGACCTTCCGGCGACTATTTCAACGCCCACTGTTGTCTTCCGATTATCCGTGGCCCGCTGTAGAGCGTCTATCTATGCTCCGATAAACGTCGCTTTTACAGGAATTCGAGCTATTGAAATTGTGGGTTATTTTGTTTTTAACCAATGAAATAATTTATTATTTTGTTTTTATTCCGCTGAAACTTCTATTCCTCTGAACTTTTACGAATATTTTAACTTCTTCAGATTTTAAAATTCGATATGCTGGGACAAATATGTACAGCAGTTTTTATTTCATACTAACTTATAGTGTCTTAATGTTCCTGGTCAGATGTGGTTCGCTCAAAGTATTTGAACAAAAACTCAAGATTTTCTCTACTCGGTTGCCTTTTTTTTGTCCTTAATCTTCAACCAATAGAGTTTTATACAAATCTACATTTACATAATGTAAATGTAATGTTTTCGGAGAAATTCTCTCCTTAAATAGGGAATTTTCTTTCTCCGCGGAAATGTAAAATAATTCCTTTCCGAAAGCATCGATCAAGTTCATCAAATTGGAATCGGAATCTCAACTGACAATCGCTTGGTTAGTGTGCCGCGTGCGTGATTGACTGCGTTATTGTGCCGTGTTGAGGAAAACTGTTGCCCTAGAAACGCCGTCTTGTGATTCATATCCCTCTATGTTACGGTCAGCCTGAATCCGCATCCCATCATTACTAAAGTAGGAGAGCACCCCGCACGTGTCTACTGCGATCGTATTTTGTTTTGGTGCAATCCGAGCTCGCATTCGGTGCAATTGTTGCGCAAGGTATTCGCGCAGCTGTGGAAACTGTTTTCGATCGCTTTTCTTACAATTGCACCGTCACGAAGCCCCGCAAATGTATTCGTATTCTGTGACTCGTTATCTCATGATCCCCAAAACTCCCTTCCTAACCACTCTTTCCAACATTTAATTTAATTTATTGGTTTAACTTTTCGCGCCTCAACTATCACCCAACCCAACTATTCTTTTTCAATCACCTAAATACTGACTTACTATGAAATTGTAAACTAGTTAAAAAGTAATAGACTAAACAGTAAACTAGATTAAATGGCTGCACATATTGAGTAGCTAAACCTTTCGTTTAACAACTGAGCAATTAATAACTAATCAAACGCAGTGTTATCTGCAGCTCATGTTTTCTTTCATGCAATTCGTCATTTTCTTCCATCTTTGTCAAAATATGCCTGGATAAATAAGAAGAAAGATGCATATAGAAACTTCCTTCTTCTAGTAAAAGCTCTTTGCTTCCGATGTAAGGAAAATGGCGCCAGACGAGGGTGTGGTCCACAAAGTCGCTCGATTGCATTAACCGCCTTCACTTTCCTTTTGTATTTCTGCGCTGCCGAACTCAGCCATTGCTCACTAGAGAAACTCTTGACAGTTGGCTGTGGGTTGCGCTTGGGCGAGGTAAAACAACACCCCCCAAAGTTGTTCTAATATTAGAGCTAGGACAGCCAGATGTACCAATTTCCGGGGTAAATACACAATTTATGGAATAAGATTGATAAAATTTCCGCTTCGCAAAATCGTTCATTTTCAAGAAAATTACTACAGTTTAGTGATTCGTATAGTTGAAATGTTTTATAGTTTTGGTACCAAATGAATAAATATTGCCTTTTTAACCGTTAACTCCAATTAAGCCAAATTTAAACATCAGAAATCAAACTATTCCAAGTTTACGTGGTTGTATAAGAAGAATATTAGGAAAATGTTTTGTTAAGAGTTCTTTTAGAGAAATAAGAAATAATTTTGTATACCAATTATATTTGGAGATTAGGAAATTTACATTGTAATCGCTTCGTTATTTACAGCCAATAATGAACACCCGAAACCCATGATGTGAATTACTTATTCATACGTACATCATAAGCAAATTTGCAATCTGGTAACTACATTTTCAACCAAGGTCAGAATTATGGGACTCCATAAGTTTACCCGCCATGTTCATTGCGCAGAACTTTCTTCTTTCGATTGTTTTCGGTTTGTGAGTAAAACTGTTGATTGTGGAATCGTTTTCTTATTGAACGGAATCCGATTTTTTCCTATTTGAAGTCTTATACGTGTATATAATTGGTCAAATTGTCGATAAACTGTCTCGAAAGTCACACTTGCTGGTTTTAGAGAATAGAAATTCCGAGAGATTGAATGATCAGCCGATGATTTATTGCCTGCGTTTTATAATCCTCGTTTTGGATCGATTCGGAGAAGCGAGACAATGAAGTTGCAATTTCCTATATGTTGATGAATCATCTTCCTTGTTCAATTTACATCGTTTATGCAAAAATTGACATTTATCTGTGAATGCACGTGATAAGTAAAATTTCTTTGGTGCCTTTTATTATATTGCAAAATCAATTCAAATATGTTGAAATCTCGCCAAGTTGATCGTACGAAACCTTCGAAACTGTTAACGTCAATCACCAATTAAACTACTCACTGTTATACGTCAGTGCATTTTTTGATAATCAGGAAATTTCTAATTAATCGAATGGGTTGGTTAGAGCTGCTGGTAGATTTCGACATTTTCATCCTGTTGATTTTTTCCAATGTAACATATTTGCAAAAATGCTGCACAACAGTGTCACAGTGCTGTATTTTACGCCGTTTTATCTCAGAATAGGTAAAGCTTAATTCCGGAAACCTTATCCGTAAAATGTAGCGCAGTCGTTCGCGAACCCAATTCCCAGTGGCTTCTTTGGCTATTTGGAGTATTGTTCATCAGGCACTCCTTCTTTTCCCTCGGAAAGAAGGCAGCGGAAGCTGCAAGAATTCCTTAGGAGAAGACGTGGAGGTAATTTCCAGGAAGTGTGGACTACTCAGTGGCGGATGGAAAGTTCTCTTTCGCTGGGTGTGCAACATCGGAAAAACTCCGATCCTTTTCATTCGGTCGATTACACCGTTTGCTGTCTCAAATATTTTAGAGGTATTTTCTCTGAGTTTAGCGACATTTGAGGTACATACTTTTCAGGGTAAATCCAGTGACAGTAGGATCTCCGTAAAGAAAAAGACTTTACGTTTTGTTAAGAGTGGCGAAAATCTCTTCTATGGGATGGAAATAGCAGGAAGAAAGAAGATTGTTGATTATACTTAGGTAATAAATTCAAAGAAGAAGTTTTAGTTATTATGCTTCCACTCTGCATCTTTTTGATCAAACTCTGCGAGAAAAATCGGGATGTGTTAGTACTGGTCATTTCAAAAACTCTCGATTATCATGGTAAATGATGGGTAGAGGATTCACGGATAATCCAAGCTTTCACTTTTATTCTCACAATGCCCATAGTTTAAACAATAAATGAAAACAGCTTATTATTGTTTGCGCGCATTGTCCGTTGTTTCGTGGACTCGATGAAACATTTCTTCATCCGACCGCGGATCTTTTTAGCAGCGATAATGTCATTGTGGTCCTATTCTCACTGCTCTATAGTAAAGGTCTTATGCAAGTTCTGTTTGTATTAGAACGCGAAAATACTTGTTTATTTTGCGTTAGAATCTTTTCTAAAAGACCACGGGAAATATCGATCAAGAGTAAAAAATCATGCACGAAAAATCCGGCTGCGGATAGTGGGATTTGACTGTTAATTTTCATCTTTTAGATATCGGGAGGAAAAGTAGTGTGTGCTTTGTGTAAACCCTCTGCTACACGCCTTCAGGCGGCCACTATATGCAAATGTGAGACGGTTTCCCTCGACTTCTCAATTCAATTTCACCTACTTCCTATGGCGCTCCTCCATTAGCCGTTTTTAAGTTACGCATGACACACTCTTCGCTTAAAATTTTTAGTTCATCTGACCTCTGTTATTCGCGTGGGGTCAAAAGAGCCCCTAATACTTCGAATTTCTGCGTTCTGCTAAAATGAGAATTGAATTTACCCGATTCGACTTCTGTTGGCGTTCATACTTAGCTTTCTTATTCTGTTTGAAAAAGATACTACTGTTTTGTTTGAATATTTATTGCTTTGACAAAATTTTCGTGAATTTCGAAAATCACGTTCACTTTTGTTATAAAAATTATTCGTCTTAGATGGTTCTATGAATTTCGAACTTTCCTGATGAGTAGTAAATGGATCAGTGTATTGATTGAACCTTATTACGTGTTCTTAGTTTTTCTTAAGTATATTATAATAAATCGATTGGCATATATTTGCATTAATTACTATAACACAGCTTAATTTCATATTCAACTTTACCAAAAGCAACGGAACTCTCATTTTATATCATTCTGGAAAATGCAGTCGTTCCAAAAATGGCAGCAATGTATTCTATGGTTTTTGTTTTATTCAAAGAAATTCATCAACTGGGTTATTTTGACCCAACTCAGATAATAAAGGGTTAAACTACAACAAGTTGTTTTGCCTCATTTTTAATTATAATTTCTTTAATTTCGATTGCGAATGACAGCTCCTTACGATCCCAAATATTTATAATCGTATAATTTCCTTCAATTGCATCTTAATTAATGCGTCGCCATGAATTCGTTATTACTAATTTCCATGCGTTACATATATGCCACACTCGTAACAGATACTATGGATGTTTGGGCAATTGTTATCTAACTGGGTTCAAGATTTTTTCACCCCATTATATATTTTTGTTTTCCCACGACGTGACTTATTTCATTTTTAACCTTCGCTTTAGAATATTTTCCCACAAAAATCAGCTCTTTCGTTCGCTGTTCTTTTGTTTTATCGTAATCATAATTATTCAGTGCTCCTTATATTCGCCATCTTTCTTTCTTTCTCTACCGAAATTGTGTTTCTCTTTCGATTTCCTAATTCTTTTCCCATTAGGTTTCAGTGAATCATTCACTTACGTGACTCACGCAACTCTTTCACTATTCCCTTACTCATGTTTCTTAAACGTATTACTCCTCTGTCTTTCTCATCTCTGAATTTGCATCGCACATCAAACGATGTCACATCTCCTACTTCATCTTCGCATTTGCCTCAAACGATGTCACATCTCGCGCTGCATCTTCGTTTCAAGTCCTTGTGAAGGCGTTTCATGATTAGGATGAAAAATAAATAGACACCAAGAAATGTTAAATATACACGAAATAGTGCATTGTCAAAATAAATATTAACTGTATTTGAGTTACCTTTTGCCCATTATGCCTTTTTCTATAATGCCTTTAATTTATTAGGTCTCACTGTCGTTTATTTTGTTTACAATACGTAAAATTTCTGTGTGATTAACCAACTGTGTGGGATTGGTGTTAATGTTTGAATTAAAATTAACGTATTTCTTAAGAACGTTTGGTTATTTATGTTAAGATTTCTACGGAAGTACTGACGAGCTCACCACCTTCGAGAAAAAATAAATGAAAAATTAGATGAATTTCGTTAGGAAAAAAATCCGTCATTTATAGTGGCACTGGTAGCCAGTTTTCTATTATTAGTTAAAATTTTACTGTATTCTAAAATTTAAATATAATATTGTGCTGAATAAATGTTATTTCGCTATAATTCGTCAGTTGTGAGGTACAGTTGATGGCCGATAATCGAAAAAGAAAGTTCTATCAATAATCGATGCCTCTTTTGTACTTTCAAATCAGAGATATTAACAAGAGTTGTATCTTTATGACAGGCGATGGCCCAGTGCAGCACGGAGGCACTGCTCCGTCGTGGGCAGCGCGAGGACCTGCCCTGGGCAGACACGCGTCGCGAAGGCAACTCGACGGGCGCCAAGGGGCTGCTCAACGCCCCTGGACAGAACAACTGCTTCTTGAACAGCGCCGTGCAGGTAAGCGCCACACCCAACTGTGGGCGGACGATGTCCTTGGAGTATACACACCGCACAAGAGTCTGCGTATTCATTTCTGTTTCATGTATCCTAACCAAAACGGAATGATATTGTATAATATTCGGCAAATATACACCAAGAGTTATGACCAGGGGGTTGCTGGTGAGAAGTGGACTGATATTAATATCTCCAAACGAGACATAGTGACCCGGAGACTCCGGTGGAAGCAATGTTTCCGGGCTCAGGGCATCCGAACAGTTACCCCGGGTTGCAGTGCCTTGCACATACGAAATAGTCAATTAAATGTCTCACTCGTCGCAGACGTTCAGTCAGTAATACAACATTATAATATTTTTATTTAAACAACTCTGATTGTTACGCGTTCTATTGTGAATAGCACAATTTCCTGGTCGAAATATTCAATTTATTTGTGACATACGAGACTCGAATTGCAGAGGTTGCAGTTTCACAAACCGGCAAAGTGTGAATCATATCTGCCGAGAGAAGACGTTAATGCCTCATAAAAAATATTATAATCGATGTATTTAGCCGATACTTTGTGAATTTATAGCGGTAGAATTGAAAATAACTTTTCCTAATTTCCACATCTTCCAAAAACATATTTCCCAAAATTTTCCACTAAAGATAGGAGCGAAATTTTGGAGGAAGTATAACAATATACGTACTATGATTCTTTGATAAAAAAGAGATCGAAAATACGTGTTAAATATCTATATTATATTTATATATGTCATATATATAAAAAGCAAATATCTGTTGTCCCCGTATTTTTCTCAGAAACGGCTTGACTTAGAGATCTGAAACATACTGCATTGTGTTTCTACGATGCTGAAACTCCAAGTAAAAATATTCTCATCTCTGTAAAGGCCCGGGTTCGAACCCAGGAGCCCATAATACGTTTCCATAAGAGATGAACGTAAAGTACGTTTTCGTGACTCGCAGAGGTTGTTTCTTTTACAAAATTAAATTAGAAGCAATGGTCCAACGAAATTGAGACAAGTGTCTAAAGAAAGGAAAATGATCATAGAATCTTATTTTAGTCGTGAATCATTCATATAATTTCAAAATTGCGAGAACTTTGACAAAACACACGGAAAATTCGTAAAATTTTTCGGAAATAAACAACCCATCCCTTTGACGACTAAGGCCATTGTTGAATGTTGATTTCGTGAATTATCACATATAAATGCACGGGGATAATCAGCTCTTATAATTTTTATAAGAAATTTACGTAGAGTAGGCTTTCATGACTTGAAAACAGTAGAATAAATATTATAAATAATTTATATGATATGCAATATATTGAGTTATTGTTATCTTACAGCAGAATTTTTTTTGTGCATAGGTGAACCAGATATATACGATAATAGATATATTTTTAAACTAAATTAAGTCCCGTCATGCTTGACGGGGGCGTTTACTAGTAATAAATAATAAACGATTGACATTTGATACTGTCTGAAGAAACATTATCCTTTAGTCAATTAGTTTCTATAACAACTGGAACGTCTTAAAAATTTCTGTTCATTCTGTTATCCTGTCGACTGATAGAAATAAGAAAGAAAGTTCAAATGCCGTGAAATTTCACTCTTCTTTCTGTTGGAGTTATACTCTTAGATTAGAGCCATATCGTAAACTGGTTATCCTTTGCTGTTGTTTACTACCCGCGCACTATACATTGTTTTTATTCATTTCCATCAAATAATCCACAAAACGTCTCTCTTAACTGACGAATAATTACTTTCTTTGTCATATTTTCGCTTATTGTGGTAATTCTTACGATCTCAATTTTCTGTATTGCAATGTCCATATCCCGTACATTTTGCAGATGCCAATCCTTTCTCTTATTTAGCGTTTTCCTTCAGCGGCGATGGATTTTCCGCCAATTTAATACATCGCAAAAACTAAACACTAAAACTACAGGAACACTATCGGAGCCAAGCGTATAGAGCGTGGGCGACTTTCCATTTTGCCGCCTCCAATAAGAAACTAACTCGTCAATTTTGAAAATACGCGTTTGAGAGTTATGTAAATTAACCCGTGCCTATATTTTAAACGAAACCGTAAATTTTTTATATCGATGGATGTCGGGGAAGTTTGTTCGTGGGAATTACTTTTTTGTTCGATTCAGAGAGTGCCCCTGAAAGCAACCGTCTGTGCCTTTCGCTGCCCACGCCTTCTCCCACTATTGTGCCAGCATTTCACCCGATCCATTCTTCCCTAATTTCCCTTCCTTTAATTTGCAGTAAATACGGCAATCACTTGAACAAACGTCTATTTTTTGTTCCAGCTATCCTTATGTTATATATACATTTTTTGACTTTAAAAAAATTTCATATGGGACTTTCTAGTCGCCTTTCAGCTTCTCAGGTAAGCTATGAATAACATTTTTCCGTTCTCTCATTCGTTAATCTCGCGCGATTTAAATAGGAAAAGGGCACATTTAAATGATTGGGAAATGATCGTCGCCCCCATAAGACGTCGCTGTGCTTTCCCGCCGATTTCGTGACTCGGAGGGGAAGTGAGCTTTCTCTCGACGCCGTAATCCAACCACAACACGTGGCCACTTTTCTTGTTTTGAGTCGATGCGTGCTGCAGATTATGACTCTTGCCTCCTCCACATCTCTTTCGCCGATGCTTTCCCTCAGTGCAGCTGCACGTCGAATATGTCACCGTAGTATTTCCTATTTGTTAAAAAGGAAATTATAATTATTTATTTATTTATTACATATGATGACTACAAATAGGTTTTATGCCTGATGGCAGTAATTCAATGGGAAATGTTAAAGATAATTATTCCTGCCTGGTATTATACACAAGTCGGGAGGAGAATAAATATACAATGTTATTAATAAAATATTAACAAATTTGTAATTCTGATTGACAATTTCGATACTGTGTATAGTAATATAATAAGAGTTAAATTATATTATTTTACCATTATTAATATACTTAGGGCCGGTATTATAATGTATACTTATAGTGGACTTTAAGTGAAATCTTCATCTTAACTCTAACAAACCGTATTATAATCGATACTTAAGTCCTATCTGGTACTTAAAGTGATGTTTAACTTAAGTACCAGATTGAGTGAGCTTTAAATGATAAAGTGATGTTTAACCGCAATGCATCACGGATGTAAACAAACAATATGGT
>KZ308713.1:299923-333017 GCA_000376725.2 Ladona fulva | reverse complement strand
CAGTTCAAAAAATATATTTTAGGTCTTTTTAAAAGCTATCAAACCTTAAAAATAAACGGGCTACGCGGTTTTACAGTATTACGATGCGATGTTTTTCAAACTAACCTCACGGCAACGGGTATGAAAATTATTGTCATTCAAAGCATCTAATATTTAAAGTGGTATCTAAGTAAACAGGACTCTAAAAAGTTTTATAATACACTCCTTATACTTAAACACCACTTTAGCTTAAAGTCCACTTTAGTTGAGAGGCAGATTTGAGAATACATTATAATACCGGGCCTTAACTTACTAGATACTGCATCACATTTTTCTCAATTTACAGAATCATTTTAATTTTATTAATAAAAACATTACAAGAAGAGGGAAAAGGTGCAAAAACTTCTTCAGGTAAATTGTTCCATTCCGTTATTCCCCGATTCAGAAATGAATATTTACAAGTATCTGCCCCTTGCTTAAGTGTGGAAACTTTTAAATTTATGATCCTTTCTCCTGAGATAATCTGGGTCTAATTACCTTACCTTATATACTGGGTTTTTTAATTAAGGCTTTCCTGTGACAGTTTTATATATATTCTATAACATTTTTGTTTTACGTCTTGTTTCTAATTTTTCCCAACCTAACTATTTATGCGTCGAAAAACATTTGGAAACGTAAATCTTTTTTATCAAATTATACAATTTTGATCTATTCATCTCGTATTAGATTCTTCCTATGAAATTAATGTGATGAAGCGATCGAGAAGTCTACGAAACTTACAGATATTTAATTCGGAGCGAATTCAAATGCTAACTTGTGATAAATAACTGACTCAGCTCCGGTAAATGAGCATTTGTGTAGGCGGTAACCAAGTTTTATATGAACATCTCTGTTTTTTTATTAGTTTCGCCCGTCTTAAGCTCTTGATAATTCTTCGTTTTATAAAAGTAGACTTTCTTAAAATTTCTTTATGTCACTGCTGTATTCGTCACATAACGAGAGTACTCTTCTATCTAAACTGCATCGCGACTGCAAAATGATCCAAAATCTCCGTCACGAGCGCCTTCGAAGGCGATATTCTGCGGGAGGCTGGGAATCCTCGCGCCAAAATGGCGGAAATTCGCTTTCTGTGACGTCAGAAGAGTAAAGCAATGGCGGTCTTGCGAATGCTCTTTCTAACGAAATGTAGTCAAACAGATAATTATTGAGTATATTATGACTATGAGTAAGTTTCCATGGGACCGACGGCAACGTCAACGGCAAATACAGTAAGCAATACTTCATTACACTTCCAAACCCTAGCAAATCACTATTCTATCACTATCACACACATTCATGTAGATGTATTCCTTCCTTGACCTAGTGGATGTAAACTTCATGTAGTCGTTAAGATCACACGCAAAAGTAAGAGGTAGTAACATTGCCATGCAACTGGGGTCCCAAAAATTTTATAGAAGCGGACTGCATAAATTTGTGTAAAATACCAGGTGGGCCATATCTTAAGGGCAGCTGCATTTTTAATTCTTCAATCAATGTATATACCCTTTGAAAAGGAATCAGGTCAGTAGTTTTTACGTGCGAGAATATATGAAATTTAAATACCAGATACATGTACAACAGTAACTAAATAGGTATATCAAGGGTTTCGTCACGAAGGCATTCGAAACGTAACATCCGATTTGCCCGCGGGCCGCAGAAAGACCTCCCACGGGCCGGAGTTCGGGTTTAAGTTCATAGTCAACCCATGAAAATGCTTTATAGATTCATAAAGATGTAGTATATATGCATAAAATGGAATAAAATCCATGTCAATCCTTTAGACGTCACTATCCATCCACAATTTCAGCGATCGTCGTATTGATTCAGATTTCTGATGGATCGCTCTCGAGGGATGTAAATATAAATATTTCGTTGGCTCAACTTCGGCTTGATAATCGAGTAAAACGGATTGAAGAATATCAGTGCAGTGAATGTAGCAAAAAAAGAGGATAAGTAGGCAGTGGAAGAGCGAGAAGAGTATGTTTTGTGCGTCGTGTGTATGTAAACAAAGGTGAGGAGTGTTTACTGTGAACCGGTCGTCGCGCGTGCCCTCTCCACACTTCTTCACGTTTTTGTCAATTTAAATCAAAAGTTATCTTTTCAGATTAGTTTTATTTTGTGCCTTCTCAGTTTCTGATCCGTTTCTTCCCCAGTGCTTAAGAGAGGCAAACAACTAAACGGCGAAGATGGGGTGTTTATACATCCTCTGCCACAGGTGTCTTGCAGCTTGAATATGTAATGAGTCCGCAGAGGAGAATGGATTTGGTTGTGTTTTGTAGACGTCGCGTCACTCAAAATTAGCGGAACGGCCGCTCCTGTGTGTGGAAAAAACCTCTTTTGAGACGAGGAAGTGATACTCGTCGTCAATTTGACTCATTTCCTCAACCGACTCCTCTTTCGCATTTTTATTCATTTTCCTCTTCGCCGAATTTCTTATCGACGAAACTCTCTTTTGGACTTCCGCTGAAGAAAAAAATCGGTTTGTAACTTAGGTCTTTTTTAGGTGAGAGTGATTTTGTTCGGTGCGATAAAATTCATATTTCTATTTTATGGTCCATTTCGGGGGAATTAGGTTACTACAGTTTTTCCCCTGCCACACTCCGAAAGGCTGGGTATTTATGTATTTCATTAATAAGCCGATTAATATTTTAATCATTTAACATCGATTTCATCCTTTTGTTCTGTTATATCCCGGCAGTGTGTTTTTATTGCATTTATCAGTCGGGTTAGGTTACTGTGAACAAGCAGTTCGTAGCAATCAAATTATATGCACGAGAATCTACCAAAGTAAGAATTGAGCGATATTGAAGTCGTCAGTTGAATCCTGAAAGTTATCTTCATCGGCTTAAACATTAATAATCAATAATATGTAAATAAATGAATATTTGGATACATGCATACGCTTTTTCGGAAATAAATATACAATTTTTAGGGATAATTAGCGTATGTTTCGTTTCCCCATATGTTTATCTTAATTTAGGCGCGCGGGAGCGTCTCGTAGTAAGGATGTGTAGAGGTAAAGGTGCGCCATGTTTCCCGCGAAGACGCTCGTTCTTTCCCCAGATGGTCACCTCACCTGAAGAAGCAAACCTCGGCCAAGGCCCTCGACGTTGCCGCTTCTCCACGGCGTCGTACCCTACGCATGGGAGCGTGACCTCTCCGATGCACTGTTGCCGGTGCTTTCGCTGCCTCTTCCGAAGAAGGCAACGGTTTATAACGTGGCAGATAACCTGCATCTTGGTACAGACTGGATGTATAGAATTTTTGTATAATGTCAGCGCTCCACTTTTTAGTGGATGCTTCCAAAACCTCTCTGTTTTTGTTTAGCCCTCGCGGTCGTCTCAAATGGAGTCGCGGATTCGTCTCTGGCCAAATCCATTTGTTGCCATGTTTACCCCAAGACGGAGGAATAAGGGCACTTGCCAGCCCATACAGTTTCTCCATCACAATTTCACGAATTTTGAGAATAATAAACGATCTCGACGGAAACGAAGGGGAGATTTTATCGTTTTCAAAGCGCGATTATTCGGTGTTTTGAAACGCAGGGCATTCGCCCCTGAAAATGTCGCCGTCCGCTTTTTTCTCATTCTCTGTCATTCATTTATGTTTTCGCACTTGTTTTCCGCTTTTCGACGACTCATTTGAGCGATACTTCGGGACATTTGGTGCATTTGCAAACAGTCGTTGATATTTCTCGCGGCATTAACTGTCGGAGTACAATATTGCTATTCTCCATCGAAGAGAATTAGCGAAATGATTGAATAATAACAGTGGGCTGGAGTTCATTTAGAGAAATGCATCTTCAAAAGTCTTCATGGGAAATTAATGGAGGTCGCAATTTACTAGAGGAGATTCTCTTTCTATAAAAACGATTAATATGAAAAATGAAATGTTTAGTAAGGGTTTTAGCCCAGTGAAATTGTTTCATTTTATTAAAATTCCTGTACGTCAAAAGTTATCCTCATCATTTGAAAGATATAACTCATTACGTGATGAATTTCAGTAAATATTTAAGTGCGAAATTAACAAGGATTGTTGAAGATACCGCTTGTAGCAGTATCCAATGTACAAAAAGCGTTCGTTTGATCTCCAGTAATGTCTTGTACGTTGCTTGTGATAAACGATGCAAATTCGCCTTGTTTCATGACATCGAATTATGTACAATCAGTATTTAGGACTGAACTCTAAGGAAAATAATAGAGCCGATATTTACGCTTCCGTGACCTTTAAAGACCAATGAAATAACGGAAATGTGATGTATGATAAGTCGTATTAGAGTAGAGTACGGTGTAAATGCAAAAAGTGGTGATAATTGGAAAATCTGATGGCGGAGATTTCAACGGCCGAGCGCGCGGTGGTTCCCAAGCGAATTCTCATTTTACTTAAAATTCCCATCGCATAGAACTTTGGCGACGGGGTTTGTTGGCTCGCGTTGACTTAAATCTTTGACTCGATCCTATATACAGCAAATCGGTCGGTCGTTCTCGCGTGTACATCGGTTATTTCACTATTTTTAACACTGTTAACTCTAGCGCATTAATTTCGAGCATTGGACTTTTAAAATGCGCATTTTCAGGAATAAAGGAGATTGAACTTCTTTAACACACTGCTTTGATTTCGTGCGTTAACAACACTTTCAGTATAAGGGAGACAGTATTTTTTGTAAACTCTGGTACTCTACATTTTGTACTGTACTTATTTAATCTAATACTCGGGGTTCTAAATAAGTGGCCGTATTCGAAATCTCGATTTATTGCTCATAGGTAGTAAAAATACTTCATCGCAAAGACACTATACATTTTAGTGTGTAATGTTCAACAGGTAATGTTATGTTAATTATCAAACGGCAGTTCGCAATATCTCTCTCGTGTATTAGTCGATTCATTCGACTAAAATTTTGTAAATAAATTAATTTTGTTCCAAAAACGTGTTTATACGATATCCTGTTTTCCTTCGTCTGAATTAGACTCAAGTAAAAGGTGTGTATTCCAGCAAGACGAACAGAAACTTCTCCAGAAAACGACATTGATAATGTCGGGGTTGATGAACATTTGAGGGCGGAAGGGCTGTTGGTGGTCACGCTAATTGAGCTCAAAAGCGGAACGAAGTTTTCCCACCGGAAACTGGTCTTTTGGCGACAAGTGGATTCACTCCACTTTCATTGTTGCTGATTATCTGCGCTAATCCTATGCAGATTGTTCTTGAGATGTGCGTCAGGTGACTTGGACGCCTCGTCATGCTCTTCTTCAGCGAAATATATGACCCATTTTCGTTTGGGCGACTCATTTTAATTAATAATCGAATCTCGGAAATCATTCAGTCATATCAACTTTAGTACATTTTCATTTACATCAATACCTTGCCGTCGATGTGTGGCGTAGGCAGGGGGCGTGGACCAACCCTCTAATTACCTACTTGGTGTGCGCGCCATGAACAGTACGGAAAAAGAAACCAATATTAGGTAGTAATGCCGATCGCCAAATATTAGATGGAATCATAATCCATCTAATTGGATTAGAAATATGCCATTCGATTTTTTTTGCGTCGATATGCAATGTGTGTAATAATATGTATGAGAATGTAGAATTGCACCACCTTGTACCTTGAGATGTTACACCTGGCGAGACATCTTTTCACAATTACGTCTTCACTATTAAGATTGTGAATGTTGTATGGCTGATAATACTATTAGTGTTGTTTTATTCCGCTCAGGAGGCAGCACTTAGGCATTGCGACGTAAATGGATATTCAGCCGTGACCTTTTCACTGTCGATTTCATACTGAGTTTACCTCACCTATCCGATTGGCAATGAAGGGTTGAAACAAAAGCACGGCGAAACAAAGAATGGAGTGGAAGTATGATTGTCATTTCACTTAAAGTTTATTCCTGGACAAATCTCTCATTTATTCGGAAGTTTCTCGTCCCACGAATAAATCTGCAGCTGAAAATTCGATACAGAGTTGAACAAGCTGTGTTTTCTTCTCATGTAGTAAATTTCGGATTGGAAGATTGAATTTCCCTCAGACAGATCTTCGCGGAGGGCATTAATGTCTTAAGCGGAGTGGCAGAAGGGGATAAATGGAAGTGTTTGGCACGCTTCAGTGGTTAAGTCCCTAGGGAAAGTGACGCCTCCGTCGCCTCACGCTGCCTTTACTCGGCACATAAGGCGTATTGCTGCCCCTCCAATACCTATATACATGCTGATTATATAATCTTTTTAAAAAGGTTTCAGCGCATTCGATAAGAAATGAACAGGATGAATTCCATTTTTCGTTTATATGGATGTAGTGATATGGATGTATGGATAATGCTATAATTCGGTATGAAGTTTTTAATCGCGGAAAAAATCTCAAAAGGGAACAACAAATGGAAAAATGTAAGTTCTGTAATTATTGAGATGTGAGATGGAGCGGTTATTAGATCATTATCTTCGTAAGATAAGCTAAAAATATAAATTCGCGTGAGTGTTTCTGATGTTGGTGTGCTCAAGGGCAGCGTGGGAAACGCCCTCCGAGGTGCTTTTGTTTCGCGCCATTTTGTAAATTATGCGCTGATTTCCAAGGAAGATTGCGAGTCGTGTCTCAGAAGAAGCGGCGGGAAATTTTGTGGCGTGGAAAAAATCCAAAAAGCGGAGATTTGTGGCTGATGACGATTACATAAATAAAAATTTCGTGTTATCATTTTCGTATTTTCTGTAACTCTTATTTTTTGGGCCTCCTAATCCTAATTGATGAGTTCCGGATGGAGAATAATAGTTCGCATGTTCCAGGGCCGGAGGTATCCACGGAAGGGATTTAAGTAAACACTAGGGCAGACTTAGCACATATTAGCTGCCGACGCCGTTTTCTCGACCGATTCTCGTTGACTTTGTTGCGTACAATCGATCCTTTCATTGAAATCTCTTCGTTTACGCGCTCTTTCGCAACACGAGCGGAGATTTTTAATAGTGTTTTCCACTGAGAACCGGTTCTTCTTCGTCTTGGAACGGTTCTTTCGGTCGCCGCCACGTCGTCTTCGAGCGCCAAATTTCCTCCTTTTCCCATCTCAAGCATTTCTAATGGATTGGCCAGGGCCGGCACTAAATTATACGACGCCCTTAAGCAAAGTTTGACGCCCCTGCACAAAAATTTAACTGCTAACATCCCTGCAAAAGGAAAATTTTAGTGTAAGATACAAATTTTTGAATGCAAGTTCTGGCGAAGCTTTCGATAACTAAATTTACGTATGATATGGATGCAATTTCTAGCTCAGTAGAGGTAATTACTTGTTTTGTGACCAAAATTTTATCCCCCTCTATCCCCGAATGAAACCTCTTTTAGATGACTCACTTCCGCTACATCACAAAGGGTGGATTTCCTGCCATCTTTACATGGAATTGTCCAAATGCAATTCATAGACGTCCGAACCCACTCAAAACTTCGTATTCTGGGAGGAAAGTAGAAAAAAAAGAGTAAGATTAGGACTTAAAATTTCGCAGATTTAAGGGATTGGTAACAAACCCTTATTACCCCTAAAATCCGTCCACCTACAAATTAAATCAGTTGTATTAAATACTGATATTGAGAAGTAAATAAAGAATATTAAGTGATCTACATTTGTTGTGGAAGAGTTTTCGTTAATAATTGTACGGTCGTAGATGCAAATTTATTTTCTGTAGATATAAATGCAAAATTTTAGGCCCTCAAGTTGTAGCGCTATTGACTAGGATCGTCTGATGGTGAGATATGTTAATGAAGAGATTAATTAATAAGGTTTTTTCATTGAAGCAGTGTATCGATATAAACAAAGAGGACATTTAGATTGGCTAAATTGAGCAGTTGGTGTGAGGAGGCGTGGGAACGAAGGGTTCCCGTGGGAAGAGAAGTTCCGCTCTGCGGCCCGCCGACGGAAGTGAGGGGCTTTCACACCGCTTTACCGGAGGAAATCATGCTCTTGGCTCTGCTGCAAATGACGCCATAATATACCAATATCGTCGTCAGAAAATTTCGCTCTATGGTCAGAAAATACACTTGGTTAACTTAAATAACGAAGCAGATATTTTTCTGTTTCACAAATGACAAGTGAAAGTATACATAGCGCGGTAGTCGTCTTGTGAAAATCAATCCTTCTAGTATGTAACGAAAATATTTATAAATAAAAATGAATTCGTAGATGTATATTCTCTTCAGCGTATCGACGGTGACTTCTACTAGATGACAGCATTTTCTCGCTCCGTATTCGTCATTTGGCCACTGCTCTCTGTAATATTGTCTTACATTGCCCTTCTCTGGCACCTTTCTAGATCAGCTCCTGATGGCGTCCGAAGCATTAAAATACGGCAAACACAAATGTTAAAGAGTTGAAAGGTTGGAACTTCACAAACCAAATCAATAAAGGGTCTATCTATCTATCAAATCGATTGTAGATTCTAGGTCCGTAGATAAAAATAGTAGCAGTAAGTAAAAATTGTGTAAATTTTTATACAAGAAACACCACTATATAAATTAACAAAATTATACAATGTAGTAAATGGCATAGGTGTACTCTCAGAATACTCGCAATTGCCGAAAAAATTGCGACGGACATTCGTTAACTTATAATTAGTCATCTGAAGTGAATATTATTGTGAAGTGTCTCGAACGTTTCACCAGTTACAACTTAATTCTGCACATGCTCATGGTCAAGTATGATATCTACCTGCACCGCTCCCCTTATTCTGCAATTGCATTGCAACTTAAACTTTAATAGCGCCCTCTTACCTAAAACAGAACATTTAAAGCAAAGAAATATAATATAATGTCAGCATTTATTCTTAATTTGTCACTTTTACACTTGTATTTTTTATATTTCTAGAGACGAGTACCATTATTTCCCATTTCAGCGTCCCCATGATTTTAAAAACGCCGCCGTCAAGAACACTGATGGAAACTGTTATTTGTTTGTTTTCGGTTCTCATCTCTCTCCGATCCTTGTCAGAAAGAGACCGCAGCGAATTCAGTTCAGCCAATATTTGACCGAATCCCTAGAAATTGTGCAACTCAAAACTAATGCAGGATCTCTACGACTGTTGATGACTCCACAGCGACGTGTGTAACCATTTATGTGGTCCGTAAACAACCTGAGAGTTGTCGGATGGGAAGTTTTTCTGGAATTTAGGTCGCCTCAAAATGGTATATAAGCCGCTATTAAAATATTCCAATGATGGAATATTCTTTCCTCCAGGTGAACATATTAACTCCAGGAGCGAATTAAAATAGAAATAATTAGTACTCAGTTGGAAGTGATTAGAAATTCTCAGATTTGCTGTCACTTATTTTCTCAGGGTGATGAGTTATATAGCGTGAAAGTTTCCCTTTGGCGACCTCTCATATGAATGTGCCCTGGGCACCTACCGCTTTTTCTCTTACTTCACCACGGCTAAATAGTGCTAAGCCACCAAAAGAATAAGATTTTTATTTACTTTAATTTCTCAGTTTCCGGTTTTAGGATCTTCCGGTTAAAGGGCGGCCGTGTGGTTTGAGTGTATCTTCTTACTGGGGATTTCCTGACTAAGTGGTGATAGTAAAATATTTCTAATTTTCCTGTATATTTATGATTCCTATTGCATTTATCGCCACTTAAAAGTCATTTTCAATGAAACTTCGTTTGATATTAAATCTAATATGTCCAAGTACAACTTTGGAAGAGAGCCATACTAAAGAATTAGAAGAACTTAAGAAGTACTAAAGTTCTTTTATATCTTCACTAATTAGATATTACTGGGTTATATACTCTTTTAGATTGTTGATATTAGTTGTTTTTGGCGAGTTGATGCGATTATGCAACCACAGTTATCAGTTGTATTGGATGGTCAGGGTTGCTCTGTTTTTTCATTGTTGAGAAAATATATTGCTTGCAAATAGTTGTTAAAGTAATATGAATTGCTGTTAAAACATTGCTCTCCAACATTACCTCAGCTAACATAAGTTGATACTAACTCTCATTGGGGGTGTAACTTTTTATTGCTTTCACAAAAGAGTAAATGCTCGTAATGATTGCCCTCAGTCTCGGCCTCGCCGAGTCTCCACCGATGAGGTTCCGACGCTCGGACCTCTGCCAGAGCAGAGAAGCCTGCAGCGCCTCTCCGTGGCCTATCCGTCAACCTTGAAGCGCCCCCTCACCTTTCCTGCCTTCCTCACCTCCTATCTTGGACTCTTCCGTCCTCCCGTTGCAGGTGCACCTTTGGCCCTCTTCGCCTCCTCTTCTACAACACTCATCCAACTGATTCGCAATGCATCATTCTGCCATCTCCTTCCAGTTTCTGTGTGAGGCGGAAAACGATTACAAAGATGATTCGTTCTCCTGTTCGCTCGCCCAAGTCTCTGTTGTCCTAAAAACGAATCCCTATTAGTTCCTAATTCATTCACGCAGGATCTTAAAAAATAACCACTCTCTTTATGGACTGAGAAAGATTGAGAAGCAATCATTTCATATCGTTTTTTATGTTTATCATTATCATTTCTTATGCGCAGGGGCTGGTATCCACGGAAACGATTAACAGCCTAATATATATATGTTATAATAGTTGTAAATATAGCAAAAATCATCGGTAGTTGAAAATTAATTACAATGCTTACCCGCTATCCCGAGCATCAGTTTAATATTTATACTTTGGCAGCTTTAAGTAGGTAATGAGAAGTCCAAATTTACCAAATTGGTAATAACTGGGAATATTCTCCATGACCAGATGTACCCCATTTGCCTCATAATACCCCATTTACTTATTTAAATTTATATAATATCCCATTGTAATATCTTAAACGTGCCACAAAAAAGTAACTCCTTAAGTATTTGGGACGTCCATATTTTGGTTTGTTCTATGGAATGAGTAAATATTGTAAATAAAACATTCGATGAATGAATTGAAAGTAACTTTTAATGATGAATAATTACGTTAAAACTCATCTTGGGAATGTTTTTAAAATATTTCATTCCTCAAAATAAGTTCTAAATAATAATGTTCATTACCTCAAAATAAATCACCTAAATTTCGTTTGAAGAATTATAAATTTGACTAAATAATAAATTAGACCAACTTTATCTTCCGTAAATTGTTTCGTGGTGAAAATTTAAAAATATAGAAATTAATGAATTCTTTGGTTTTTGTTTCTTTGGTAGTTTTTTTTCCCTACGTCAGTATTCGTAATCGCTTGCGTGATCACTCGGAATCCTTTTGTGAATACCCGGTCACTATATTGGTGGCATAGGATGGAAATTGTTAGAAGAAAAAATATTCGAAACTCGTGTCAAACTTTCTGATCGAATGTAGATGTAATGTAACCTCGGAAGGCGTAAGAGCAGCCATAAGCTGCTATGGATTCGAACCGGAGAGAGGATTTGCAAATGAGAAAGGAAATGCGATAAGGAAGTGAAGGGGAGATGCGATGGACGCGGTGCAATGCGATGTTTGTTTTAGGCGCGTGCCGTTATGCGACTGTCACAACTCTTTCATTGTGCGGCCTCGGGAGAGTAGTCACGTTGCCATTTGGCATTTTTACGCAGAAGGGCGTCAAAAGGGATCTCCGTTCATTGAATAGAAAGTTTATTTTATTTCTCGTTGAAGTCACCGAAGACATTTTGCATTCGTCCGGATTTATGAACGGGAGATTCCTCTAGCCATCAATTTCTTTGAATTCGAATTTGAATTAACCTGTATTACAACATCAAAGTATCAGTTACGCCATGGTGAGTAGATCAGGAGACCGTTGCAGTCGGGAGGCCTTTTAGAAGGACAGAGACCAGCGGTGTAAATAGACACCGCTGAATAGCGTTGGGTGAAATAGCCTGGGCCTAACTTCGCCAAATTTCGGGTCGATATTATCTTATCTAATCTAAAAGGCAGGGATGGGCGTCGGGGCCCAAAAACAAGTCGCCAAGGGGTCACGGGGAAAGCTCTTTTAAAGAATTCAGATGGATGCTTGAAAAGTTAAAGCGAAATCCAAAAAGAAACTAGTAAATGGAAGTCCATCGGAATGCCATGGTGTATGTCAAGGCGTGAAAATAAGTAACCACGAATCTTGTTAACTGTATCACTTTGGGCAGGATGAAGAATCCGAAGCCAAATGAAATATTACTCATTTCGTCAATTGTAGTTTTTATTCAAGCAAAATGTCGGAATTTTTTTCTGGAATTTTTTCAGTGGAGTTGATATCGCCGGTTGTAATAGCAAGAAAATTTCCGAGGATTGAATCGTAATTGATGGTTGTGGACACTTCCTGATTCTAAAAGCGCTTTCACTGATTTCCTGGACAACTTTCCGCCGGATTCGGAGTACTCGAAAGCGTAATGAATTCTCGAGGATGGACAGAGAGCAAACTTCGCAGAAAATCGTGGCGCTGTGAGACGCAAGAGAGCGTAATTTTAAGATTTATTTACCGCGATGATGTCAGTATTAGATTAAAAATTATCAGGCAGTATTAAATCCATCATCCAGTCTGTGTTTATCGACAATTTCAATGTTACTTGGTTGCATAGTTTCCAATTTGCGATTTTTCGCCACATCTAGCCCTTTGTCCTTCGCTTAGCGACTTTTTTCTGTTTCAGCAATATCTCAGTCTCCATCCATTACGTTAACTCTTCTATATATTCATGCCCTATTTGACTTATTTATAAATCGAAATATCATTACGTATACTTGGCAGAAACTTTAAAATTTGTAACATTTATTTAATTCTGACAATTTTTGATGTAACACCTGTTTTAATTATAAAAGAGAACCCAGGTAATTATATCTTCCATTTACCTTTTAGTTGTATTTTTCCTAAACGTGGACTTTTAAGCTTCTCATGGCGGAATATAAATTGGTATCTTCGAACCGTCGTCACGCAATTGTTGATAAACAGTCACATAACGACACCGCTCTCGAGTTACGCGATCTTCGCTCCTTTTACAGAATGGAACTGGATGGATGAGATAACAGCAAACGCTGAAACGTGAGAAAATGCTCGATTCAACGTACGACGAATGTTGTATGGAGTATCGGTGAGTTAGCACATCTTAAATCGCAAGATTGTCTCGTCGATGAAATGTCTTGTGACGAAACATAGCGACGGAGAGGGGAAAAAACAAGCGTCTTTCATTCATATGCATGTAGTATAACTCTTCAGCATTCACCGGAGTTACTGTTAATTTGAACGTAGGCTTCCAGTATTCGCAAAATTCGTGGATGATTGCGCAGTTATTTTATAATTCTGTTGAATGATATAATCTTGTTCGCAGTTTAAGTTGAAATTTTCATTTTCCTCCGAAATTCCCTCCTCCGATGAACTTTCGCGTTTCTTCCGAACGAATCAATCATAAAACGAAGGAAAGCAGCGACTCCTGGCGATCGTTAGCTTCGATGAGACTTAGCAGATGAGCTGTTCTCTGTCTGGTGCACCTGCCCCGGCGCGTGCGACCGCTTTTTGTCTGTCACGAATCATTGCTTCGGCCACTCTCGGATTTTATTCACTTTTCTTTTCCAAGAATTTTTTGTGATGTTCAAACGTGTTTTCACTACAGTGCCCCGCCCGAGATTTTCATGCAATAGAAATCTCAAGCTTAACCATTTATAGAGGATTACAAAGACGCATTCTAGATCCCAAAGACGCCTCCTTTAGCTCCTCTAAATCGATTTAGTTTATATATTTTAATTCTTCTCCGATCCGCGCTTTCTTTACATAGTTTCTGATCTTTTATATCTGGAATTTGTTTTAGAACGCTGTTTCTGTTCCATTTATTCTGGGCTATACCCTTGATACTAATATGCTAATTTTTAATCTCAGAAGGATGTTTTGATTCTAATTTACGTGTTTACACTTACGAAGGATGTTAAACTGACAGCATAGCTTCTAAATTTTTCTTCTTTAAGCGGAGAAAAAAATAACTATTTGCGCTTAGATTACGCTGTGATTACCGGGAAAGAGCATAAATTGAAAATGTCAGATTAAAATCATCCAGATGGACTGCGAGATTCCATTTCAGCAGTCTATAGAGCAATGTTATAGAGGTATTTATGTAAACAGGAGCGTAAGAATTGAATTTTATCGATAAACATTGGGCGCTCATTGAATCGCTTGGGCGGTATTCGAAATATTATTTGGCGGCCTTCCAGAAGAAAGGCAAACGTTGGACAACAGCAGTCCTCAACTGAGGACTCGAAGGTGCGAAGACCAAAGGACAAATGGAACATCATCAAACACCTCAGTATTACTTGGCTTTCTTTTAGTTTGTAACTATTCGAGAAGCTGAAAATTTTGATTTGAGAAGCCATTTTAAAGTCCCTCGTATATTAATGATGTAGTCCTCTCTATGCTCATCGCCGCATATCCTTTTTTTAGTTGTTTGGATCCGTATGTAAGTGGGGATCAATGCGTAGGTTCGTGTTCATCGGTGGATGCGGTAAGAAGAGAGAGGAAGTTGGGGTCTTCCCTTTAAAACATCACTTCCGTCCGTTTTTTGTGTGCTTCTCCCCCAAACCACCTGTCCCCGAGCGAAAGCAGGTGCCCAGGTGCATTGTAAGTCCCCCGGCTGTGGGGCAGAGCACGCCCCTCCAAAGGTGTTTTGATTTAGGGTCCCTATTTTGACCATTCCAAGAGCTCTCTCTAACAGCCCCGTTGCTTCGCAGTACTTCCCTGCTCTCGCATACTTATTTCGTTTCAGATTATATTGTTATTGCGAAGACGTTAGTGGAAGAGATACACGCTAACGTTGCGAGTCGAGGATTAAAATAATTATGACTAATAATAATAAATCTTTTCAAACGTTCCCTTTTGTTTGTCCTTCCTTTTCGGTTGTCTCCATCTTTCACTCCAGACCTCCATTCGCCTTCACTTTTACTCCTTAAACTTCACCTCTCCTTTTCGGGGATTGCTTTCTCTCGGTTTCTTTCCCACAGTCTCCACTTATTGTCACTCACCGTTGCAGGGGCAGATCCTGAAACGGAAGGGCGATTTCAGATAATTCTCACGCTCTTCTTCAAGAAACTTAGAGCCGTATTAGTCTCGAATTATCTGTAAAAATACTATGTTGTCCTAAAACATCAATAGATGAGATGTCCTCGCGGAATGGTTTCGCTAATACTTTTAATTCGACCTCCTCTTCATAATCTAAGAGATCTGTGCTTAGCTCCGTGTGGAGCTTTTCCATCGAAAGGTCGATTTCTGCTTCATATATACTATTTTGATTCATATTAAATCATCGTTTCGCTCTCGAGTTGCGCATTACCTTCATTCAAAAAGTTTAAAATCAAATTTGCAAGAAGGAACTAGAATTCAATTGATAAGTAAACCTATTTGAAATATTTTCCGAATAATTTTTCTTTGGTGTAATAAACGGGATTAGAAAACCAGAATTTTTAAAATACATGAATTTATTTGTGTAAGTGACGAAAAGCCCCGGAAGGCTTCAAATGCCGCCCTAACTCTGCCCTAAGCAAAGTTTGGTGCGAGTTCACTGCACCCTACCGGAGGTATTCAAGAATACAATATAAACAATCAGAAACATAAAAATCAGGTGCCGACGAAATTACCCCTTTACTAATTTTCGATTCTGTAAGGGTATAGCGACTCGTATTGTAAGGGAGATTTAAGATTCAAGAACGTCTGAGGCGATGACTCCCCTCGCATTGCTGTAAAGGAGATGACAAGATGTAGGCTTTACAGAAAGCCCATCGCCGGAGACTTGAATGCTCGGTTAGCTAACTTTGCTGCTTGTTGTAGCGATAAGTCGAGGTGAATTAATTGGGAAGACTCCGATAAAATTAGAAAAAGAAAATTCGTAAAAGTTGTGAAATAATCATTTAGACTCCCCCTAAAAATTAACAATCGGCTACAATTCAATATACCCGAAAATTTACTTTCGCAGATGGTGGAAAATTTCATTGTGTTCAAAGCGCGAAAAAGCACCAGTGGTTTGTGAATAATTTTAGGCAGCCATTTTAAACTAATTTTAGAGGTAGCTTTTTTAATTAATCGACTTTTTATTGCTACTTTTCGTATTTTTAACGAGGAAAATTGAAAAAATGGCAGATCTGCTTGAATTATCATGTTTGTTAATTTGTATTTATGTTATATTATGCGTACCAGAATATGCATGGATTTCACTCAAGGATAAGAAAATACCGATGGTGAAATTTCGAATTAAGATGATAATTGAAAACGGATATCTCTTTGAAGGAAACTATTTTTTAAATAAAACCAGAAGTAGCCCGGGTTGAGGCTTCTTCCTCAGGGCGCGACAGTTCTTGGGGCGGCTATGAATCCAGTCTGAAATCTACTGACACAAAGGCATTTCTGTACCTGGAAGATGTGTTTACTCATTTAGTGTCACAATTATCGATTGGGTGTCGAAGACTTCAATCACCTATTTTGTCTTTTTCAGGTGCTATGGCACGTGGACGTGTTCCGGAGAAGCTTCCGGGAGCTGACGACGCACGCGTGTGTGGGCGACTCATGTATATTCTGCGCTTTGAAGGTTCGTCCACTCTTCATTTCTTCAATACAACATTTCGAGGAAATATGTTTTGCTGAGCTGTTTGCCAAGCCTCTTGTTTCTTCTTCCGGCGCTTTCCTGCTTAATTTACATTTCTTAAGAAAGAAGCAGTGAACGGTGATTCGGAATTAATTAATTAATCGTATTTCCTCTCGTATTCCAACGGTCAATGGTGGAATTCGATGATTCTAATTCTAAATTCAGGATATTTTTCAAGGGGGGCAGAATGTTTTAGAGAAAAGATAAATAGCTTTCTACATCGCTGTTTTAAGAATAATTTAGTGATAATGATCTTTAAAAACATTTATGTATGCAATTTTGTTTCTTTTAATTATTATTAATGAAGTGTTTTTTTATCTATTAACTTATTATGCTCAATTATGCCTACTCGATACAGCTGTAGTCGACTTATAGATTATTATTAATTATTACCAACTGAAAATATTGATAAACTATTTAATTATTACTCGATTTTTGAAATTATTATTTATTAATGAAGTAATTTGGTCTTTTTGCCGAAAACATTTTTGTGTTGGATTTTTTAATTAGTAATAAAGCCGCAAGAGTTGATCACCTAGAAGCATTTAGTAATCAAAGAAATTGAATATTGCGTATAATCTTTTTGTCTTTTGTTCCTCACGTTCCGAAATTCTATCAGCGGTGCAGTAAGTCAGTTCAGTACAGTAACATCTAACTCTTATTATATCTCTTCTGAGCTTAAAATGCATTCGTTCTATTATTTATTTCTGCGGAGTACCGAATCGTATTTGAGATTCCATTCGTCTGATGAAAAACGTCTTATGTTTTCCAGGATCTGTTCACTCAGCTCCAGTTCAGCCAGGAGCCGGCTCCGGCCCCGGATGCTCTCCGAGGGGCTTTGGCCCGCACTTTCTGCGACCGGAGGAGATTCCAATTGGGCCTAATGGACGATGCCGCCGAGTGTTTCGTGAGTCTCTTTTATTCACACTTCTCTGCATCCTAACTCACGGTACTACTCGTTTACTTTATTTATTTTGTTGAAGTGTATGATCCGTCCAATTCTGATTATATGCAGTGGATTATCCGCATAAGCCGAAAACTCATGTTCCCCGGATAATCCGAACATACCAATAAATATATTAAAGGAGAAAAATGTATACATAATCGAGTGCGTTTCGACCCCTACTTTTTCTTTTTTTATGAAATTTACGATCCATATCAGTGGAATCATGTCTGTGGCTTTTTTTTTATCGATTTGTGTTGTATATTTTAACTTCTGTGTTTTTATTGTTCCTGTTTAATTTTTCAATGCTTAACGTCTTCTGGGGTTTGCCACGCCATTGTACGCTTTTTTCCTTTTATTGTTAATGTTTTCTTTTCAGGTTACTAAAAATAATTTTATTCGAATTTCTAACTTAAAATTTAGCTATCGCTATGTATAGGTTTCGTAGGTTTTTCACACCCCCCTACTTGTGGGCGTTTTCCTGCAGTGAACATTTTTTCCTAAGTACGTGACTTAAATTTTTTTATCAATTCTATAGTTTCTTCCTTTTCTCTTTTTATAGCTATTTTTTCGCTATCTTTACCCACTTTTAAAATAACAAAGGGTTAGATGTAAGAGGAGACTTTTTAGTCGCAATCTCCCCTGAATATAGACGTATTCTATTCTACTTTTGTATGAAGTTTAATTTTTCCCTTGATTATCAATTCTGATCATTGTTGTTATAGATTACTTAGCATCATCACATTGCCATCGTCTTGTAATTTTTCCGAAGGACACTGTTAATTATTTTCCCTTTAAAATGCATTTTCTCTTTAAAACGAACTTTAAAGTACACAGTCGTACGCCAAACACAATTTTAATTGCTCAATTATAAATTTCCTTATAACGAACACGCCCTCATCCGAGCCTGGAAAGATCCTCGGCTCTTGGTTATGACCGATCTACCCGCTGTGACTGAGGGTTTTCTGAATGGGGGGTCGCAAGGGAAGAGAAATTATCGCATGTATACATAAATGATCATTGGAGTGAAGTGTTCCAGGCAGCGAAGAAGCTGTTGTCCTGAATATTTCTGTAAATGTAATAAACTCTGATATAGACTTTGATAGGACGAAATCCATATGTTGTTGCCAGGATTTTTCTCAGAGGTGGGTGCAGAGACATTAAACGCAAAATTACCTGCATTCCTGAGGCAGGTCTGCACTAAATTTGAGGAAGATGGAATCAAATTTACGTTTACATATATTCCCCGCGATTTAACGATGGCGTGCGTAACTGTGAATATTTAACCAATTTACATCCCGCGACCTTGTTCTGGAGGGGGGTTAACACCCAAAACACCCCCTGGCACACCACTGGCAAATGACACAATATACGTGTAGGTGCGTGTCGTCACCTAGAGTGTCGGTCACGAAATCGGTCTCAAACTCGATTGCTCTCTTTTGCAGGAAACTATTCTTCTGCGCATTCACTGCCATCTAGCGGCCGGGGAGCCAGAAGACACGTGCAGCGCCAAGCAATGCATCCCGCACCGGAAGTTCGCCATGACTCTGGTGGAGCAGAGCGTGTGCTCTTCCTGTGGCGCCACTTCCGAGCCCCTTCCCTTCACTCAGGTACGCGGCGAATCGCCGGTGGGTCGCGTGCCTCCGATGTAATGTTAACCCTCTTTGAGGCGACTGCGGTTTGTGTACGCGATCGAAGGTCTCCCTTTAGCGCTGGTGTTCAGTTCGCATATTCTTCTCTCGGAGGGAGACGGATCACTCCAATAAAACCATTTGTGATGTAATATGAAGCAGTAGCGGATTGAATAATTAAAGTCAACATTGGAAATGTTAAGAAAATACGAAATAAAGAACAATATGAAGACACATTGTAATTGTCTTCATAAATTGTTTAGTATTTTCTGAACACGTACGTTGAGCTCCGAATCTAGCCTCAAAACTTTCACATTGAAAATTCCTTTTTTATTTTGATTAATGACGATTTAATATCTCATTTACGTACTCCATAAGGGCTACAACCACTCAATAAGAATTTGAAAACATTTGTTTTGCCATCAATAACATTTGTTGGTTTTGCCCCATATTAAGGAAATTCAAGAAATATACAAGATGGGAATCAACCGAATGTTTTAGAAGTGTAATATTATCGATGAAAAGATTTTAATTGCGTGGTTAAAATCGAGTTCAGGGTAGTGTTGAAAAAATATTTTTTTTCTTTTCGATGCTTCCTAGACGAAGCTTCCCTCCTCTCTCCTTTATCCTATGCTTCCTATAGTTGGCAATATTTCAGAAAGGGAAGAAAATTTTAAAAAGCTAAGCTAAAAATATTTCGGAGTTTGGGAAAACGGAAGTTAAGGTAGCAAAATCAGTGATTTTCAGAAAGACGAGTTTTAGTAATTTTCTGATCAGCAAAGCAACGTATGTATTATCAGCGACGTAACCAGGATTAAGGGAGGCTTTGTTCTCTTCCCTACGGCTTTTAAGGTTTTTTTGAAAGCCTTTTCGTTATTTCGGTTAAAACTGTCAGAAAATTTACATTTGGAAAGAAAGCGCAATTTATTTTAAAACGTAATTTAAAATTGTTTTAAAAGAATTGTCCAAGTTAAGAAAAAACTATTGAAGTTATACTGTGAATATTCAATTTATAAATTGGAATATGACATTCACTTAAATTTTTGCGAAGCCTTATTGGCGTTGGCGCATTGAGCCCTATCGCGTTTACCCTTAAACCGGCCCTGGACGTAACTTAATACAGACACCATATTTAGCGCTTTCTATCTTCAATTTGGAAGATTTTAACTATGATTCTTTTCCCTCCCACGACTCGCTTTTTCTAGTATTCATAGAGGTAGATCGGTTGATTCTGGCTCATGAGCTAAATGCTTGGGGCCCCTTCATTGGCCCCTCCGTAAAACTATACTAATCTCCTAAGATCCTATAAGCAGAATAAACAGGTAGTAATCTTCTTCAGATGGTGCATTACGTGTCAGCCTCCGCCCTGACGGCCACCGCGCGCCGCTCCGACGCCGACAGCCGCAGCTTCGGGCGCCATCTGCGTCTCGCCGCCGGCTTCGGTGAGCTGCGCGAGTGTCCCGGTGGATGCGGCGCCGCCGTGTCTCCCAGAAGGGCCCTCACCAGCACCCCCGACGTCATATCCGTGGGAGTGGTTTGGGACTCAGAGCGGCCCCCTCCAGAGACCATCTCTGCGGTGCTGTCCTCCGTGGGCACATCCCTGCGACCCAAGGACCTCTTTCACGCCGTCGTCGACGCCCGGTGGGCCTCCTCGGCATCGCACTCTTTAGTGGGCCTCGTCGCTTACTACGGACGCCACTACTCCACCTTTTTCTTCCACTCGCGCCTCAGGGCATGGATTTACGTGGACGACGCCTCTGTCCGGGAGGTGGGCCCTCGGTGGGAGCAAGTGGTGGACAAGTGTCGGAGAGGAAGGTTCCAGCCACTGCTGCTGCTATACGCAGAACCGGGAGCGACCCCAATCAAGCCCTTGGACGGCACTGTGCAGTCGCCTCCAGCTGCAAGGAGATCCCTAACTCCTGGCCCCCCTGAGAGGGCCCTTTCTGGAGGAGAGCAGGAACGAAGGGCCATGACTCCAGGCCCTGACACCAAGGTGAAGGGTGAAGGTGGAAAGTGGAATTTGATGGAGAGTGAAAATGGGTGGAGGGACATGGGCTATCCATTGGATCCAGTGGTGCCAGATCACTTGAACAATCCTGGACGAAGGGACTCTGGCAACTGGAGTGGAGACAGGAACAGTGCTTCTTCATCATCATCCACTACCATTGAGAATCCTTACTCGTTTATACCAGGAGGAATGCAGAGGTTAGTTCTTCCTTCATTATAGGTCCTGCAAAAGCTTTTGGCAGCCCAATGTCCTGTATTTGTTTTGTTTGGTAAAAGTTTGGTCCAATAAATGTATTGCACTATCAAATCAAACAACCTTTTGAGGATGTAGGCTGTTTGTAAATGAAATATGTTCATTACACAGCCTTAAGCTTTGATGCGATCTGCTCAGCAAACTCACTCCGATTGGGAACTATAATGTCTGTCAAGTTTCAGCACTGCTGGGTTTTCTTGGTCTTAGTTTTAGATTTCATCAACTGCAAGCATTTTCTCTCTGAAATACCCAACAATCTGCTGAATATTTCTAGAGGTAAAAGGTAGGGAGAGCATTACGCATTTCATAGTTGGAGATTTTTAATCCAGTGTTATAATATTTATATATTTGCAATCCTGCTAAATTCATTTTGCTCTCATCCTAAATTTCTCTTAATTCATCAGTAATCACCTTGAGTTGGGAGAATTCAGAATGAAGGCCCCTTCTCTGTATTTTTGTTTATTTGTACATCTCTTCCTCTACAGTTGATTTACTATTGAAATTAATGTGTGTTGATATATTTTAGGTTTAGTGATCAAGCTGAAATTTCCATTGTCCTGTTAATGAATTGTTTATGTTTAGATTAAATTCATAGCACAATCAATTATTAAATTCATATTGAAAATACAAATTTTAAAAAACTTGTAATTATTGTGAATGGGCTGTATGTGGTCTGTGGACCATTGCTCTTGGACATTCTCAGAAACATTTAGAAAAGCAGCTAATTCAATTGTACTTAATCATATCTACCATTTTAATGTGTTAAAATATTGAATAAATATTTAGAAATTTAATGTATAATTTATTATTTAAAACAAAATAACTAAGAGATGGCATTTTGCTTGGTTTATCTCTCCAGGTTACCGGGAATTTCCTTAGGAAAGTCAGGAGTACCCAAAAGCCCGACTAGCTTGAGGCCAGGAGAGCTTTCCAGTTCAAGTAGTGGTCCGTGTGACCAAGGATATGACTCATATTCTCTTTCTTCCACTGACAGCTTACCATTGCAACAGAACCTCAGACATAACCTTCAGGTTGGTTAAATTTTCAAATCTAAAAGGGATTTTAACATGTTACATTCTATTTATGTATTGTATAATATTTATCTGAATTGTTGTTTCATATTGATATACAGTGCACCTTATATATATATTAGTCTATATGACTAAGAAAAATATGCCTAACATAACTGTATGAATGATTTTTTCAGATGTGATTTCAGATTTCTCTGATTGTAATAGGAGTAGCCACTAAATAATTACATTGATTCTTGGAGATCTTACTATAGTTGTATAAATGATGAAATATTACAGTTTTATTTATACAAGTGGAGATGTCCATTGAAATTCAATAGGGAAATAGGGGAGGAAATATAATGTATACAATCTGTTGAGCAAATTGTTAATTATTCATAAATGTTTGCTTGCAAAGGCAATGTACTTAAAGTTGAAAACTTGAGCTGGTACTATCGACATTTACTTTTATTTACTAACCAATATATTTCTACTATTTGAATCAACTAATATAATTTACAACTTCACTTTTATTTTTTCTGATTATCTTTAAATAATCTTTTTAAGACTCTTAATTCACAAAGTCACCCATAAACATCCATGTTGCTATAAACAAAATTTAGTTGATACAAATAATGAAACACTAATCCCTCACCCTTCTTTCTGGAATTTATTAAGTAGAAACTAAATCTGAGACAAAGATGACAGTTGCCTTGGTAATAAGCGAAAGAAATATCCAATATTTTTAGGTATAAATGGTGAATTAATGATTAAATTGAGCAGAAAATGCTCAAATATTGCAAGAATAAGATAGAATATAGCTTTAGTCACAAAGTGTTGTGCAAGTGCGTGTTCTCATTCATGTATTTTAATGAAAGAAGGAGTAAAACTTTCCTGTTTGGAAAATGGAATATTGCATGTAATTTTACAGAAATGTATTATGGGATACTTGGTTTGCACTTGAGCCTTCTCAGAGATTAGAATAGTTTTCCTTAGCAACCCAATGCAGTTTGCCTTATAGCTCTATAACAAACTGTTTCTGAAACAGAGGGTGATGGACCAACAGACAGATGGATGAGCACAACGTAAATTATATTAGGATTTTACAGAATATAAAAAATTTTCTTTCGTCAATATTAAATAATTGCTAATTTTGGTATGTAATGGTTTTCATTCAGTTAATAATTGATGTTAAAGATACTGACAATAATTTAAATTATTTTTCCTAAAATTGTGGTCCAAAATATCATCAAGTCTTATGGACTGATCTAGTTTTTGAACCGGGAGATGTAGTTAATGTTTTATGGATTATGACTATCTGGTAGAGGATACATTAAAGGTTTCCTTACAGATTATTTAATACAAAAGTACATACCCAATACATGCAATTACTAAAAATCACCCTTAAGTGGTGATTGATTTATATGAAGATTTGAAGAACCTAGGATAGTACAAAAATGAGAAGAAAAATCCTGCATGATCTGAAACCATGAAGGTTTCAATCTTACCATTTAACATAGTTGGTGTGTAATTGTAATGGGATGATACAAAAATTTTTACAGATTCTGGTACAGTTCCCAATACTATTCTAAATCTCTGATTTTGATACAATAACTGGTTCCAATATGTAACCTACAGAGGAGGCCGTGATATTGTGGAAATTCATCATATAAAACAGATGTATACTTTTTCCACAGAAAATTTAATAACGGAACAACCGGTTTCGGCTAATTAGCCATCGTCAGGTTCACAGAACACTGAATAAAATAATGTTAAAGATTATAAACTAGGGTTTTATTGAGTTTTTTTACTGAGGTTCATCCTTTTTATTGGGTAAAAACTTGGGTAAAAGTTAAAAAATAAAGGGAACAATGTATTTGAATCATCTTTAAAGCTGTCATATTTAAGTCCAAAACACAGGACAAGAACACACATAACCTTTCCCTAACTGGAAAAATCCGACTAGCTGGGATTTGAACCCAGGACCTTGGGGTTGGAGGGCTAGCATGCCTATCACTCTGTCATCTTATTCATCTTATGTCCCATATTAAGGAATTATCAAGTTCCATAGATTTTAGTTTTACAGATATTTCAATTAATAATTATCTATCTATTTAGCATTATTACCAGAAATGGAGGATCAATTTTTAAACAAGGAATTTCAAAGAATCATTTATGATTTTAAAAATTAGGTTGAAAATTCTCTGATTCTGAGTTAGTAATTTAGATTCAATCTACAGCAGTACAAGTAAAATAAATTCGCATTAGATATCGTAGTTAGGTGTAATAAGATCTATAGATTTAGTTTTACAGATAGTTCAATCACTTTGTATTTATCTATAAATCATTAATCATCAGAAATGGAAGAATGAATTTTAAACTAAAAATTCTGAAGAATCACTTTTGGAATTGGAATTTTGGTAAACATTCTCCCATTTGTATAACTGAACAAGCTGCAGCATTTCCTATGCTCATTTTGGAATAATTATCCCATCACCACTTGTTTTCCCTGCCATACCCCCTATACTTCTCTGAGTGTTTTCCCACAACGTGGGTTTTTTCTTTCTCAACCTTCAGTTGCAAAGATTTTTCCCACACTGTACTCTATCTTTTAGTTTACAATTATATTCTATACATATTATAATGACATACATGGTTAGGTGGAGGAGATTGGTGAGGTTATGCCCATGTGGGGGGGCACTCTCTCTCATTGCTGTTAAATGCATCCTTAGACCAAGAGGACTATGACAACTTTTATTTCCTCTGGTTTATTATTAATACAGTACATAAGCAGAACCTAGTTGGAGGACAGTTTGTTCTAAAATAAAGCATATAATTTCAGCTGGCACAGATTCCTGAAGCGGCTCATCCAATTGGTGGGCAGAATGGCTGGAATGGTTGTGGAGGATGGGATGTCTCTTCAGCAGCCTCTCAATCCCACAGTACCAACCTTTCTGCCTCTACTCCCGATGACTGTGAGCGCCTCTGCCTGGAGGCAGACTACCTTCTGGAGGGCTCCCGTCGTGCAGAGGAGGGAGGTGGATCCCAAGGCACTGGAGAAAGCCTTGAAGCCGCCCTCGCACTTTGTCGCTCTGCTGCTTCCAAAGCAAGGGCTGCAATGGATGCCCCGTACAATAACCCTCACATGCTCACCGTTGCCCGTATGAAGCACAGTGCCTGCATCATGAGAGCTCGCAGTTTACACCGCAGATTAGCTGCTATTACTGCAGCATCAGCTCAGGGTAACAGCAAAGGATTGGTTAATGGAGAGGAGGGTTCCAACAGAGGCTGGTCAGAGAATTCACTGAGTTCTGAGACCTTTTACCATTCACGAAGCAGTGGAGGAACCAGAAGGCCACGTTCCAGGGGTGATGGGGATGAGAATTCAGTTAGAATGTATGCCACATTGCCTAGAAGGAAGGCAGTGGTGAGTCCAACTCGTAGTGCTACAGTGGAAAGTCAACGTCTGCGGTCTGGCACCAGAGAGAAGAGGGCACGCAGTGAAGAACGGAAGGGTCCTCCTGGAATACCGGTTGTGGTGGATGTGCCTGGAGAGACGGGAATTGAGAGCACACGCTCCAAGAAGCAGCATAGGGTACGGAGGAAGCTCTTGGGAGGCCCTTCAAGGAGGAGGAATGGGAGTATGCCAGATCTGCATGGTGGCTGGGGAGGCAGTGGTAATGGAGGAAGCAGCAGTGCAGTAGGTGACAGCACGACATCTCTCCTAAGTGCAGCGGAAGGTAATTCAAAAAGCAGTGGTTACTTGTCTGAGGGTCATTTGGAGTACAATGTGGGTGGAGGAATGGACTCAGAAAGAAGCCGCCCAACCAGAAGGAGTTTTCATGGAAGTATGGGAAGAGTGCCTCCCCCTCCTCCCCCAAGGACCACCTCACGCCTCTGCACCAAACCACCTTTGTCCACTTTTCAAGATGGAAGTGTTTCTTCAATGAATTACCTAATTAATTCTTCTGAACCTGTGACTTCTCAAGCCATAAATTCTGATAGCAGCAGGCACTCTCCACAGATGATGTCCTCTGTCTCTAATGCTGCTCCAATTTCCCAAAAAATGGCTGGTTCTTGTCAGCAAATTCATCCATCTCCCCATCAGCAGTTGCCTCATAATCAGCTATCCCATCACAAAACAGCTTCTCATCAGCTGATGTCAAGTGGCTCAAATGCACTGTCCTATGATGAAGTAGACTGTCCCCAAAGAACTGTGAAAATCAGCAGTGTTGATTTGTGCAATGGCCAGTTGGGAAAGAAAGTGTCAACTGAAGCTACAAGGTGCAATGAGGAAGATGAAGACTTGCCTCCTTATCCTAGCCCCTCTGGCTCCCCTCCTCCTTGTGAAGTAGATGAATTCCCCCTTCCTCCCCCTCCTTTGGAACTTGTGGACTCTCTGGAAGATGAGGACTCAAAATGCTCTCCTGATAATTCTTTTCTAGATGAAATAAAACGAAAGCGGAAGCAAATATTAGGTACCCAGGTAGAAAGAAATAATGGCCCTATAGCATCTTCCTCTCTCAACCAGTCTTATGTAAGAAATGCTTCAAATCAAGGCAACCATACTCAGAATCAATCCATAGATAGGTCACTTTATTCAGGGTATCAAAATGTCTCCAATGTTCCTATGATGAACAGTCATTATGAAATGCGGCAGGAACATTCAACATCCTCTGTGCAGGAGAGCTTAAATCATTCTGAATATGGTTCTAATGGCAACAGTGGTGTGAGTTCTGTTCAGTGTAACATAGCATGGGCAAAACACACTGTGACCTCCTCCAGTGGAAGTCAACAGGTACGTTCTGTGAGGGATTTGGCATCTTGCTTTGAATCTATGCGAGTGAGTCAGACAGAAAAAAGACTGTCCCCTGGACTTCCACTTCAGGAAGAAAGTGTTGATTGCGATGAACCTGATGGCGCTCCCATTGTGAGAACAAATACTATAGAATCACAAAGCACTTGGGTAAATGCCAGGACGTTGGAACCAATGCCCTCTAGTGCAATGAAATCTGGAAGAGATTCGATTCTGCAGACAAGAGAGGACAATGCAGGAAAGGTAGATTCAAAGAGTGGCAATGAAGTCTCTGGACAGAGTGGTGATGGAACTCAGAAGCGACCTCCAAGAGCTAAGAAAAGTGTTACGTTCTGTGATCGGGTTGTTCTGGTGGCAACAGCTGAGGATGAGGATGCAGACTGTTATGTTCCAAATCCCATCTTGGAACGTGTCCTTCGTTCTGCTCTTGACATGCAGATGAGACAGAACTCAACCACACCAAATTCAACATCTCTCTCCTCCCCTCTAATGGATTTAGTTCATAATGGGCCATGGGTGTCTTCCAACCAAGCTCCCTCAACCCCTTTTAACAATGCTCTGCACCATTTGCCCGCCTTGGAGCATGACCACGTTGAATATATCAGCTCTACTGCTTCATCTAATGGTATAATGTCACAGAGTCAAATTTCTTGTTCTCCAGTCCCTTCATCTACTGCCATAATGCAACAGAATCAAATTTCTTGTTCTCCAGTCCCTTCATCCCCTGGTATAATGCCACAGAATCAGTTGTCTTGTTCTCCAGTCTTCAAAGATGTTTCAGGGCTGCCACAGCAGGGCCAATGGAGAGGAAATGTTGCACAAGAGAAGGAGTTATATTCACGCCTGGCACGTCCTGCACAAGGTGATGTTGTTTGGAATGGACAGAGGCTGTGTAGTCCTTCGAAGGAAGTTGAGAGACATTCGCTTCCCCCATACAGAGCTCCTCCAAACCCTTCTTCTTGTGGAGCTAATCCTTCGCGCCATGTTTCTGTAGTGAGTGCAGAAGAAAGTGTAAATAGGACGAATTTCCCCACTTCCTCTGGAAATCCATGTCATTTGTGCCGAAAGAAAACTGTGTTCCCTCCTGCAATCTACTGCCCCGATTGCGACTTTTATATGTCTCGTTTTAGGCCAAAGTCTTGAGAAATATGTTAAAATATGAATAATAGAGCATTCCCACCGAACTTCGGAGTTTATAATCTCTGTGAAGAATATTTTGTTACTTATGTGAAGATGAATTTTGTATTCCAAATTGTACAGTTGTTGAAATTTAATTTTTCATACCTTTTATAAAACATATTTTGAGGTAATTTTATTAAAATTGTTATTTTATATTTTCATATATGATTTTGTTTTTCATTCCTGCTAAGAAACTCAAATTCCTTTTCTTCAATCCAGGGTTTCTTAATCTTCTTTTTAAGTTGAAACTATTTTGAGTTTGGAATGTTTTTAGAAATGTTAAAAGGCATCTAGGAAATGTTTATAAGATAGTAATTTATAGAATAATAGTTCAAAATGAAAGAAATCCTTAACCCTTTTGTTGTGTATTTGGATTAGATGCAGCTTTAGGACTATGAACAATAAATCGGCTTCAGTCAATTGTCGCAGCGAAAGGATTCAACACCATCTGCTGTGCACCCAACTAATCTCTCACTGTTAAAGCATCTCCTCTGTACATCTCATTTGCAATGATTTGATGTACACTAATTATTTATTACATTAATATAATTGATGATGTAGGCATCCAAAAATCTCAGCCTTTGACTTCAAACATATTTTTGTATTTTATTAATCTTTCTGAGTTAAATCAATAATTTTATTGTGTAATTGTTTTATTCATGCCTCGAATTATCGATATTTTAATGTATGGAAATAGGTATTTCAGCATTTGTGAACAGATTAATTCACTTTGCATTATTTTGAGCATGAAATATTAAATCAGATTTTCAAAGATTTAGAATTCAAGCCAAACCCTGAAATGAATTAACTTTGAAGTCCACATCACACTATATTGCTTTTCTCAATTAATGTAGTCCAGATTTGACTTTTCTGTGCTATGAAATGTTTTGATAGGAACATCTCGACGAGATGCAAAGAACACAAAGATGCCATCCATAAACAAAGCCCCATTCTCTTCTCATTTTGCCAATCACCTAATTCAAAATAACCAAAGTGCCGATTGTTCACCCATCATGCTCCAGTCATACCTGAAAGGACCAAAAATTGGTGCTCTCAAAAAATTTGAACACCCTCAGCAACAAGTTTTCCAAGAATCTCTCTTCCTCCCTCACATGCATATTTCCTTCCTTTCTCTCCCACCTCTCAAATTACTCTGTCTTCCATTTCAGTCTTTGGCACTCCACAGCATCCCTTGCCCTTCCCTGAATTATCGCAGCTTTCCCCCATTCCACCTCTCCCCTCTTTTTTTGGGTATTTAAACTTGTTTGTTTCTTGAGACACCTGGTGAAGCATTGAACATGACACATGGAATAGTTCAACTTAATTGGGGGATGCAAACAGGGTTGGACTATATTTCATTTCTAGTTTTCAAATTTATAAGTTTGACATCCTATCACTTTGTTTATAGCTTAAATTTAGCACATTTGTAGATTGTTAATGGATATTAGAAATTTTTAAGATTTGTGGACATTCTACTATAATTTACAATTTACTATAATTTATTTCTGCTCAGGACTTCCAAATTCCATGTTTGAAGTCTGAGGCACTAATTTAATGTACAAACATTTCTTTCTGTGGCATTCTATAATGTCCAACCAGGTCATTTAGAATACCTGTTTTAAGATGTATTAATGGGCTTGTACAACTTTATTTCGTCTTTCCATCACCTTGATTAATTTAAATGATTTATAATAGTTTTATAAAATTAAATAAGTACTTATTTTGAAATAATTGTGAAAAACTACAGTTACCGATGTGGGGGAGAATGACTATGTTTTATTTCACCCAGTTATGCTTAGTCTGAAAAGAATTTGATGTCAAACACTGAGTAATAGTAATTTTCTCACTGAGCATCGATGAAGATCATTATACGTAGCAAAAAATGCCAAATTTGGGAACTACATCAGTATAGCACCTCGATTTCAACCTGTACCGTGACTGGCAATTGTTCTTTTTGTGTTGATCGGGAATTTATTTGGAATTGCTGAAGAATGGTTGCTAGAGTATAATGAGTTGGATGTGTGCTTTTTGTTGTCTGATTGTCACGAAGGCCATCTTCAGTGTTTAAGAGCATAGTTTTTTATCTTTTTGTGAAGAGCAAGAAAGGTAAAACTTAAAATTTCTTGAGGTACGAACTTGTTGAGTGTACTGGGATATGTATTTTGTAAATTAAATTTACCATTGAACAATAATGTCAACAATGCATAAGATTTAAGGGAAGTGACTGGTTTTTAAATGCAATATCAAATTTTTGCTGCTAGTTATTGAATATTGAATTAAGATAGAGAAGAAAGTGTATTTTATTTGTGTCAATTTAGTGTATTTTATACGTTTCAATTTCTGAAAGAGCATTTGGTATGGGTAGAAGTTGATTGGAGAAATGTCTGGCTTAGTGTTGAATTGTCTTGGTTACCTAATTCGCTGTAGGTAGTTTAGACTGAGAGTCAAGATAATGTAATAATTAATGGATTAAGATATGGTTTGGTGTGGTAAGAGATTAAATTATGGTTTGAGATTGAATAATACACAAGGCAAAGATACAATATATCTCCTAAGTTTTTTAAGATGTATATCGAAGAATGGTGTATTGGCTCTGGTCGTTGAAAGAGTTACAATTTCTGTATGTTGATTTGGCACAACTTACATTGCCCAATAGTCTGATCTGAAGATTGCCAAAATTATCTGAACGAGTCTTCAAGACTATATTTAGCTCTTTATATAAGCCATACCGAGCGTCACTGGTGCCTTTCTTTATTGGTTTTGCAAGGCTTCAGTTTCTATCACCTCCAAAACTCAGTTTGTTTCTTTTCCTGAAGTTTTGCTCATATCAAATGCTAAGTATCTTTTTTTACTTTTGCCTTCACTTTTCAGTTTTTCTTATCTAGTCAATTTTCAGTTTCGTGCTCATCAAAGTTTTCATAATCTAATTCAATATTTAATATTTCACAAACTAATTAATATTTAGTAGGATTTTATTATATTTATTACCAATTGAAATATTTTATAATCCAGTATTGCTATACTTACCATTTGTCTAATATAGCCAGGATTGTGTGGTTTATTGAACAAGTTTTTCATTAATCTTTATTACCATTTCTTTTATGACCAATGGAAAATGTAGGCAATAAGAAAAAAAATTGTAAAATATTCCTTGAAACAGGTTTAATATGTTTGAAATATTTTAATGCAAATGACTACTGAATATAATCAAATTTAAAGATGGAATATGTAAGGGGCTCAGATGCAAGGTATTTACTGAAACTTCTTCATTTAATTTAATTTGAATATAGTCTTTCATTTTACAAGGGTAAAATTTTATTTTGTTAATAGCGAATGATATTTGTGTAAGATGGGGCCAAAGTAGACATTTGCTTGTGGATCTCATTTGGTAGATGTCCGGCCCTGATTATATCTGTATAACCTTTTCTCCAAAATGTTTGGTTCAACTGTCAGTAGTCTTACTTTGCTAACACACAAAAGTGTTTTACTCTAGTCTTACTGGTCTAGTTACTGAAAGTCTTCTCCTATAATTTATAAATCTCACTTGATTGTGCTTTTACCAGTAAAGTTTCTTGCACTTAATTTTCACTTCTTGCACATAATTTCAAGAAAATCACATAGTTTCTCATTAGATTTTAGCCTTCCAAACATTTGTTCACATCTCAAGGATAAACAGAAGTGAAAAATTTGGACATGACTGAGACTTGAACCGAGATCTCTCCCTTTCTAGGCAGGTATTCCAACCACTAAATTATTATGCTGACTCAATTTCACTCTGTTAAGTAGTGATCCATATAGTGGCACCGCCCACTGCCAGTGGTCCTCATCATGGCAACTGACTCATTAAGTAGAATATCAAGGAATTCCTCCCAAAGGAAAGAAACAATGATGAGGGAAAGATGTTAACTGGCTTCTTTTTAAGAAATTTTCAGCAAATTTCTATGTGTAGGTTCTTATTTTACCTCTTTGTCTTTAAAAACTAACTTATGACATTTATCAGAGGGTCCTCAATCCCCAGAAAGGTTTTTAATAGATCTACAGAAAAATAGGATGTCAGACTTTTTTCAAGTCCATTCTTCCTTGGGATTTTTCCTGGGTGCGCACCATCTTGCGCAAAGACACCCTTACCCGTTTTCCTAGGATGTTATACTTGGGACATATTTGTAGTGAGACCTTTGATGTTCTTCCTTGTCTAGCATATTTATTGATTTAAAATTTGATAAATACTCACATTTGGTAAATGCTTTGATTATTTCTTTTAAGCATGACATGAATAAGTTGAAAAATGATAAATAATTGTCCCATTATTTCTAGTTCACCTTGTACTGATTGGTGTATTGACTTCCCTTTTCTATTAATGTCATTCATTGACAACTGTGCCGTATCTTAGTCGATGCGACACTTTCATAAGTTCCCGCCCAGCTACGCCGAATGGGAGAGAGAGAGAAGCAGGGTGGGAAACCTTGCTTCCGCTCTGTCAAAACTTGGTTGCAAAGATTTGGTTGCTAAGTTTGGTTGACAAGTTTGATACTAGCCATCCCACTAGCCGTGCCGCTACCGTGCCGCTAGAAGGTTGAGTCGTTACTTATATAGTGGTCTGCGGATGGATACCCTTCTGCCTGGAGTGATCAAATTGGCGGGAGTGCATTCGATTGGAACACCAAGCTGTACTTTCCCTTCTGCTACCACATCTGGTGATTTGCCCCTGT
>KZ308713.1:149746-287356 GCA_000376725.2 Ladona fulva | reverse complement strand
GAATTTAAATTCTTTGGAAAAATTAAGAATGAGAGTTATTGTTTTAAACTAGTCACTTTAGAGAATGTATATTTTATTGATAGTTCCCTACTAACTCACTGGTCACAGTAGAGAAGTGGTTTCTATTCTAAAAATTTACATGTAATTCATATTACTTGTGAGGGGGCCGATAAAAACTGGTCATATGAAGCAAATGGTCACTATAGGGACGTGGTCACATTTACAGCTTTTACTGTACTTAGTTTTTCTTCCAAAGGATTATTAAAATTACTGTTTTAGGTTATGTCATCATATGTGTGTATATATGATATGCCATACATGCATTATGATTCAGGGAGAAAATGTGTTTTAAGAGCTTAGTCGAAATAATGCAGAATTGGGAATTGGAAAAGCTACGTTCATTCATTACGAGTTATTGCTATTTTGCAAAGTTCATCAATGCAAATGGTCTCTATATAAAATTCAAATACCTGATAATGTTTCACTGGTTTTATAATTAGTAAGTGAAATTAATTCTATTGAAGACACGCAAAGTATCCCTTTTCTTCTTAGTTGCTCAGAGTTTGTTGAAAAATAAGTTAGATTTGTTGTAACCTTAGAAACGGTTTAAGATTTTGAGAAATTCTCATCCTTAAAATTGTGAAAACAATATTGATTGAAATTCAGTGTTGGCTTTGGTGCTGTAATACAATTGTGCTGTACTGTACAATTGTATTGCTGATTTCTCAGTCCAAGTCCTTGTTGTAGCATTGATGTCCATACTGATACATCATTCACTTCACTGGAATTTTCCATGTGGTTTTTGAGGTTTTATCAATACAGATAATTGAACGAGACATGAAAAAAGGGACATAAATCAGAATTTTTATTTCTGTTCATTCTTTCCTCTATTTAATATGAAATGCTCAAGAAATCATAAAATACAAATGAACCCATTCTAGGTAGAATGTTGCATAGTTGGTTTAAATGATTATCTTTTTTGTACCATAATTTTAAAGTGATTCTTTGTCATTATCTTTTTCATCCACATAGTATGATGGATTGTTCACAAAATTTTTAGAATTTGTGATCTTCACATGATTAGTGTTTTTTAATTATCTTAAGATGTTACATTCTTGCAATTTATTCTTGTTTATAGCATTTTAATATATTTTTTCTTTATACATGCATATAGATTTGTTTTTTGCTAAAATAATATTTTACATAAGTAGCTATTAAAAGTGATGTACATGCTATGAAGAGTAAAAAGAATTAATTTTATTGACTACGATGGTGCTGAAAGTGGATGGAATAAGGGAATTTGTACTGTCAAATTCTCTTTGAATGAAGTCCTTGTTTGACTATGATAAACCAACTGTTTGTCCAGGCCAGATTTTATCAAAAATAGTCCTTGGCTTTTTCATTAGCTTGGCAATCCCAATTACCCACCCCTATAACTAATTAAGACAAATTTAAACAAATAAATAACAATAATATTTTATAGGAGAATACATCTTTGATTAAAAATGTATAACATTTGGCTTGTAACAACCAAAATTGGTCAACATTCGATGGGTGAGCATTATTTTTCTGGAAAATGAATTGGTAGGTTTATTATTTTATATATTATATTTTTCATATAATTTTTAAAAGAACTTTGAGGTTACAATTATTATTAATTTAAAATATTGTGAATTTGATCATTAATTTATTTTCTTTTGTTCTGTAGTTTCTTATTTTAAGTTAAAAAGAATTTATTTGATGAAGCTTGGTAATACAAATCAGTGATCATCAAACAAATTTTCTAGTTAAGAAAATAAGCCAACAAATTAAAAAAGAAGCAGTGATGAAACTCAACAGTTATTTAATTACATTTGTTTTTTGCATTAAAAACCTTTGAAAAGGTACTGAATGATCAGTCTCAACTCAGAGTACTTCAGATTGAGTTTTTTTGAAGCCGCTCATGGAAATTGTTAAGCTGTTTTAAAGCTATTGAATGAATGTGCAATGGGATGAATTTGTTTATTAAATAACAAACTCAGAAAAACAGTTCATGTAATTTATTTAGTTTTATTGCTTATTGTATAACCTTTGGTATTAAGTAAAAACTTCCTTTGGAAATCAATTTGAATTGATTTTCCTCTTAACAGTTGCAAAAGAATATTGCATGATATCTTCTTTTTCAGACCATCACCTATTTTTTTGTTTTCATCATACTTTATACTGTTTGGCCGTTTCTTGGTATATTTTGTGACCCCAGAATATTCACATTCATTGTAATTAACAATTAGTTGATCCCCTTCATTGAACCTTGCAGACCCCACTTGTAGAACCAGAGTAGTTACTACCTTGGACCAGTCTTTTTGGATACATGGAATAACCCTTGGAATAACTCAGTAACTTTTAATATCGGAGGTAGGAAAATAAGTAATTAAGAGACTGATATGCAGATTTAATGCATTATATGTAGGTATTCATTACTTTCCTTAAATTTAGCCAATATAGTATTTTGTCATGTGTAGTGCTCAAAGTCACACTGCCAAATAAATTGAAGAAAAAACACATGCCCTCTCATAAAATAATTATTTTATCATATATGTATTTTATAAGAAATAAACAATGAGAACATGAAAAGAAATTTTTGGATTGAATGAAAGAATACTCGCCTGTGTTCGGTGCGAAAACGATGAATTTCTGAACTATTATCGATAGAATCTCCTCCCTAAGTTTCAGTAATAACACTCACCAAAAGCTTGAAAAAGTAATGATAAATTTTATGTTTTTAACTTATAAAGCGAAAGTTAAAACTAAAATGAGCACGTAATTCAGATGTATATAAAACACATACTCTGATGAAAGTCACCACATTTAAGGGTACTCTGGGAGTTCTCTAATTCTTTCGCAGCTTTGCTTTAAGTGATCTCCCACAGCCTATGTCAAGGGACTTAATGCAGGAATCAGTGTTAAATTATCTAGTAAATATACTATTAATCTAAAGTTGATCACGTAGTGAGTTAATTTCTGAAGTATCCACAGGTAATTCTAAATCATAGAGATAATAGGAAAATTATTTAAAGTTTCTTCAGAGAATATCTTATGACAACATGCGTAAGAAAGCCCAATGAAAATATAAACGAAAATTTCATAAAACTTGATTAGTGATCCCTTGCTTTTGAGACCCAAGGTTTCTGCCTGTTAAGTCTATTAGTAAATCCGCTCCTTAGTTTATGCATAAATGTAGCTTTCGTGGCTTTCGTAATTCGACCACCTAAATGTTTAGTACCGGATGTTTTTTTATTCCGCCTGTAGATGTCGCTCCTATGCAGACATTTAGCGCTGTCTACCGGTGGACATCCAAACCAATTCGCCTTCTCTTATATATAGGGCATGACCGAAGATTATGAAGGGCTTATTTTTACGTTTGCCTACAATTGAGAAAAACTTTTGTTTGTAAAATCTGGAAAATCAAAAACGAAACGGGCCGAGTTACAGAGTGAAACAAAAAAAAAACAGCTGCCTATCAAGTATTGCAATAATTATATTTTAGAATTTTATCTTTTTAAATAGGTAAATAAATAAGAATTATTTTGTCAGAATATTCGTCGAAGCTATGGAAATCATCAATAAATTTTGTTGTATCTTGTAATTATAGGATTGAATTTCTATAATATGTATAACGTGCCACTGAGATGATACAAGACACTTATCGGCTAAACTATGCTTTTAATATAGCGTATAGTGTAAAATATAATTATTTAAGTTAAAATTAAATTTAATTGGTACATTAATAAATGCCAAATATAAAATGAACCGGTGAGCAGGTATCGAATATTTTTATTAGCAAAACAGTCCTAGGATAATTATCGTATAAATGGGGCCCTTTTTCAATCCCTTATGCACTGTACTACTGTTACTGTAGATTCAGCGTTTTTATGTTTAATAATAATAAAGAATAACAATAAGTAGTCTCCTTGCAGGAATCTTGTGTGACAACAAATAATAATAATAATTAAGAGTGTGAGGGTGCGTAGGTGAAGTGGAATGTGTGTTGTCCGCAGTCATTGGCCTCTCGCTCGTCCCCGTTACTTAGTAACGGACTCAGTTCAAGCGTCTCATTGTTGCGGAACAATGCCGCTAACGGTCGCCTCCTCATTCCCTCGCAATTTCGCTTATGCAAAATTAAGAGTCTCATCGATCACTCTTCTTCCCGATAGATATGCATATCAACTCCATTTACTTTCAGCGCTATTTCTAAAATAAGTGTTTTTCGACCAATAATCGGTCGAATTTGCGACTCAGTCTCTTCCATTTAAATTTTACTTTCTACAAATTCAAGATTTTTCCTTTGACTGAATGGCGTAATGATCGACGATTCCAATGAGTAGAACTCTTCAATTCCAACCATTACCACCCACCGTCAAATAATTCAAACGCGCACAATGGATTATTAATCTACACAGTTTGAAACAATCCACGACAAATTCTTTTTAAGATTCCTTCTGAGAAACGTAGTGATTTTAGATTTTAAAATTATCTCCATCAACGGAAATTGTTCCATTGTGTGGTAATCGTGTATTTTAACTTTGAAAAAAGATAGAGAAAGATCGTTAATGGTATCATTTTCTATCGAATATTCCAGTTTGAAACGCCTTCATCCAAATAACTAGACATTAATTCAATTGTGTTGTAATTAAAGTTTAAAGAATCTTGTCAAATTTTGAATAGTCAACGAATCTCAAACAAAACGGAAGTCATCCGAGGTGGGAGAGAAAAGGTGGAACCATCCGAGGTGGGCGAGGACGAAAATGGAAAGGGAAATTGGATCTTTATTTATTGCTGCACTCAGTAGGCATTATTTAGTAGACGACTTTCGATAGGAAATTCTTGGAGCAGGCGATTAGTAGGAGAATGGTTGGATGGAGTGCACGCACCGTCTTCTAATTGAATCGTTATTCTGGTTGCCGCACGGCTTGTACTCTCCCGAGATTATTGGATATGAGTCACCAAATTATTCCGCATTACGTCCTGCATGACGTCGTCTTAACGAAACCGTCTTCGCCGGAAATTGCCACAATAATTCATTTCGGAAGAACCCCTGGACATCATTGGACCAGTGGGGGCGGCGGGACAAAGTTCAAAAGCGGGACTGTCCCACCTCAAACGGGACGTCACCTTATGTTACCTCTTATTATTCCTTGGTTAAAAGTTAGATTCGACATATGATCGTTATCAGGTTCAGTTTTACTTCTGAAATAATCCCATTTTGGTGTACTGATGTGAAATTTTTATGTAAATTTTTGTATGTTTTTTTTCAGTTTATTATTCATTACTTTTATGCTATTCCGATATTTCATCTTTATTCTATAATTTCTTATTCCTTTAATTATTCTGTTTAATTATATATTTCCGCCTACTTCTTGTAATTTCAAATTCAACATCTGTTCTTATCTTATTTATTTGAACGAATTGTGCATATTTTGTCTATTTTGTTCCCAATTGTGTTTCTGACACTTTTCTTTCACTTACTTACTCATTTTCTTTTAAATTTTTAAATGGGCGTTTTCCTGCAGGATCTTAATTATTTCCTAAGCCCAAATTCAGGTTTTTTTAAGCACACATAAGTTCCTTCTTTTATCGCTTCTTATTTAGTTCAAATCCCAATACCTACTATCTGTAATGACTAAGGGTTAGATGTAATACTTAATAAGTCTCAATCTCGACATTAAACAAAGACGTTATATTATTATTTTCATTTTGAAGCGTTCCAATGGGTATATTTCCTATGGATATGAATAATAACAAGCGAACGTCAAAATAAATGAATCGCGTTTTAGTTCAGAATTGGTTGTCGGACAATAGAAAAGAGAAACTGTCTGAGAAAACGAATCATGAGTGAATGCTGTAGAATTCTCCGGAAATAATTCTACCGAATGATCCTTGGATGTGGGCGATGATTTATGCTAAAGTGTTTCTGAAAATGTTCCTGAGAGCGGAAGATTCCAGCTTCGAGTCCTGGACTTCTTCATGTCCATTTGCAAAGTCACCTTTAACCTTTTCCAAAATGTTATTCTGTAGCCATTTAGTTATGAATGGTAAAATTTTCTCTTTTTTCTTGGTATTTTCGAGCGTCACCCGGGAATCTGTTTCTTTCGTTAGCGTTTGTCTCTCTCTGTTAATATGAAAACTACTGAAGTTCGAATTTTGTTTCATATCTTCTTTAACGACTCAGCGGAAATAATGTAAAGAGCAAGGTTAGATTACTTGCCGATGATAGTCTCACATACAGAGGGATTGCGTCTGAAGATGACAGCATTATTCTACAGAAATACTTAAGCCTTATATCAAGTTAGTGCGAGTATCAGAAGCTTGATTTAAATATAAAAAGTCGCTTCTATGACATTCAAGCGTTCCACTAACATTATTCCCGTATAACCCAAATTTCGGTGTATGTTTTGGAGTTCGCATGTCATTATGACTACAATAATGACACCAGTTACACTACACAGAAGAAGTTTGTCCTTCAAAGAGCATATTCGTTTGGGAAAATGGAATGAAATGCAAAGATTAACCTTCAGAAATTCCAGGGTATGACCATCGAGAGTCAAAGAAATCGTCTATTTTCCACTTATTCGACCTGTTCTTGAAAACTACTGCGCGATTTGGAATCCACATGCGGTGAGGTTAGATTCAGATTTGGTGATGGTATATCACAGTTTCTTCTTAGTTCATAACCTCGATTCGACACCACTGTTTCGGTAATGATAAAATCCTCCGGGGGTGTAATTCGCACCAAATGAAAAGATCAGATTACCGACGGAAGATTTTCGAAGAATGTATCGGTTCAGAACTTGTAGACTAAATTGAAGATATTGTTATCCCAGTAAACAATGAGCGCGATCTTCGAGAGTAATCGACGAAGCGTTGCAAGGAATTAATCGCTAAAAATGTGGTATATTATATATATATNGGTAATGAAAGAAAGGGCTATCATCATCATCATCATCAGCCATTTTCAATCCGACGTCGGATATATATATATAAATTACTCATTGCAATAACGAAAACACAGTAGATACAGGAAAAAACTGATTCGATTCTGAGGAAGAAAGAATGCTATGCATTGGGGATACATATCTAACATCCTGACTGAAAGATACAGTTGTAAATATCTCTCAGCAACGTAAACGAAAGATCTACAATGGGTACCTTATAAAAACAACATTATGTCTAATCTTTTAGTGTAGCTTCTATTCTTTAATAGATAATTTACTTCGAACTCTAACCCTTTGCGTGCGATGGGATGAAAATTCATCTATCGATCTTACTCTTTATCTATTAAAAGTCTATGATCTATCTTATCAAATGATTATGGACAATCAACGACAACTATATCCATTTCCCTCTATCCAACGACTCGCCGATGTCCTGAACAAACGCAGTTAATTGCGTATCGCGTGATTAACTCTTACGAGCTTTGCATAATCATTTTTCGAGTCCAAAAACTTGCGAATGTAATTAGCCACTAGTTTCTTCATCTGTTTAAAGTCGCTCGTCAAACTCAATGGCCTATAATTGAGTACGTTAGAACGAGAAACCGCTTTCTGAACTAGTTCTACAATTGCGCTCCTCCAATCCGACGCTATTTTCCGTTATTTAGGAATACCGTGAATAAAACGCAGAGATAGTACTTTCGCTTCTCCTTCCTTTGGGCTCGCCCGCGATTCCATTCGGTCCAGGGTTTTATCATTTTGAAAAATTTTTATGTTGTTAGAGATGTCGCCATCCCTTATCCCTATATATTCGAAATCGTTGCTGTGTGTTGGGACCTCTACTTACTGTAGATATCTGTATACTGCTTCACACTCCAATCAGCCTTTGCTTGGTCGTCATTTATTTTCTGCCCGTCAAACTCAACATTTATTACTTCTTTCCGTCCTCCACCTCTCCTCCTCTGGAATTTACGATAAAGCATACCACCCATTGTTTTCATAGATTTTCCTGTCCTTGGCTTTAGTTTTCTCCCGTAATAATTTCTTGCTCACATTGTTTTATTTATATTCAAATTTCATCCCTCTACGCCTTTGCCGATGAAGTGTGCTGATTTTTCTCTTCAACTTCCTATAATCCTTAGTTAAGGATTTTTTTGGAAACGAATCGATCGGTTGCCTCCAGTAAGATTGATTAAAAATTATCCCAGATTTCATCATCAGTACTTCCCTTCCATAGCCCATTTCTGGAAAGAACAGGTAAGAAAATTTTGAAACCCATTCCGTTTGCTTTGCCAAAAAAATCGCACACATTCTTTTGCGTCGCTTTTCTTATGCGATTCCCAAAGAATAGCCCCAACTACGGATTTGTGATCGCTTATACTATTGACTAACTCAGTATTTAAGTCACTTGGTCTAATCAGGAACACGTCTGAAATATTTCCATCTCTTAGGAACATCAGCTACCTGCGTTGAATCCAAAGGGTTGTTTACACACCTCTGACTCTCAACCCACACGAAACAAGTTTAAATCTCCAACTAATGACTCATTGTTCCTATGCCATCGCATGTTATCTCAACTGACCTATCCATGACTACCCAAGTAGACATCTGGTGGTCTGTATACTATTACTCAGACTTTCTTGTCGTTTATATTCACAGAAAGAATTTCGTATTCCTGATCCAATGGGTTTATACTTGATTTAGACTATTTTAAACGGAAATACACATCCCTCCCCCCTTTGGTATCAATAAGCCTAATCATTCTAAAGGAATGAAGTTTACTCGTAAAATTTTGTCTGATATTTCTTAATTTAGCCATGTTTCTACGCAAAACGAACTTCTTATCATTTTTTCCGCAGAGCATTGGAGAAGCTAACAAACCAGATAAGATAGGGATGTTGGATTTTATACGCCCACTGCCATACGCCGCTGGTGTTTAGCGGCTTGGGCACGTAATGCAATGGAATGCAACGTCCGTACCTTCAGTCTTTGTGGAGGTTTTGCGAAGATAACTCCATTACCCGGTGCAGGTGCAATAATTGGTGCAGGTAATTGGCAGATATAGGTGTGAGTCCCGGTCTTGTTAGACTATTCAAAGTCCGTTTCTCCACGTGAATTCCCCAAAGGTGATAGTTGATAGTTATTACTGGTCTCTTTTTCCTGATAGCATTAGGAATACCAATCGGGTAGCTTATTAAGAGGTCTGGTGTTTTCACACCCCCTGCCACACGCCACACGGCGGCTTGAGGAGAGCTAATGTAAATGTAAATGTTGTACATATTATAATTTATAGTATAGGAATTGAATTTTCAGTCAAACTTCGGCTATTGACTTTATAGACATGCAGTTATGTTGGATATTTTTCATCTCATTCGTATATTAGTTCTTTAAATATTATTGAGATTTTTATCGAACCTCATTACTCAAGAATTCGTCTCGAGAATCACAAAACAAACTTCTCGATCCGTTTCATAGATTCTCCTCAAACGGAAAGAGCCCTGATTTTGTAATTAACGAACTTTAAACGAAATATTGAAATCGTTTGAATGTTTGTTTCCCACTCACTCAATAAATAATTCATTTTCTTCCTTTTTGGATGACAAGAGCGATGTATGACTGGTCTCTTTTCCAGACAGTGTTAACTATAACAATCAAGTAGCTAATAAGGGAGATCTGTGTTTTCACACTCCCTGCCATACGCCGTTGCAGCTTGCGAGGCACTAATGTAAATGTAAAGCAGCCTATTCGCTAGCGTATCATATAAAAAACTGGAAATTATAAACTTGATCAATTTGCTCATTCGTGGCCGTCCACAGCGCAGAATGTCGATTTTCTGTGGTCAATCTGTTTGTAAGCAAATTCGCACTCCGCATCGTCACGTTCAACGCCACGACCATTCGCCCCATTTTCCTTTCGCACCTCATTCCTCAGGTTGTTGCACTCGATTCGCTTCAAACTCACTCTCGCCCCTTCCTATCGCTTCCTTCATCTATCCCGCTTTCTTCTTGGCTCGTTCCATGGGTATGATAAATAATCGATGAAAAATGCGGGAAAATGGAAAAGGTGAAGTAAAACAGGATTACGAGGACAGCAAGCGAAAGAAAATGGAGAACCGATTGAAGGTTAAAAATGGAACTTGTGTCTTTGTGCACCGAAATAAAAGTTCCCAACAACTTAAAAGAACAACTCTTCCGTTGTCATGCCATTGTTTCTTTCGATTGCCAAATACAAGGAGGACTGATAAACACGATGCGGTTTGTGGATGACAAAGCGATACTTGCTGAAATGGAAGAGAACTTGTCTTCCACAGAAATTTCCATAGAAAGATTCCATTCCATAATAAATAAAAGTAAGGTGGCTGTTGGAGGAGATATATTCCGCGTGAAATAAGGAATTCACACAGTTGAACGAGTGGAAGAATGCTGCCATTTTGGTAGCGACAGAGAAATAATAATGAAAATGGCCCAGGCAACGATGGCATTTTATCAGAAAAATCAAATGTGTAATAAAAACTCAAATTTAAAATGACGGTGTAAAAAAAACCTGTGCATGGAGTCGTCTCTTGCATGGGTGTGCAACATGGACTAAAGCAGAGAAGAGAAGATTAGAATCATAGCCGCGCCCAGCTTATCTGCCGCCCGGGCAAGCAGAAGTTGCCGGCCGTTAAAATTAAATACCAAAACCTGATTCCTTTCCTTTCCTGATTTGTTCGCAAAATTATTTTGAGAGACTTTGAAAAACCAGTGTTTCATGACTTCGTTTCCCAACTTACATTGGTCACCAAACGTCAATAACAATTAATTATGAATATTCCGTATGCTGATATAGTAAATTGTCATTATGAGTTAAGATAAGAGTTCACAGTACATTCGATCATCATTATCATCGCAATGCGCATAACTTAAAATGATATGAATGAAATCTATTTTTCACAATTAAATATGAGCATTTCTAATAAAAATCGTGTTGCAACATAAATAATCACATATTAAGGGAATTGAGGCAAATAGGAAATAGAGCATAACATTTAAGTTAGAAAATGTGCATTGCGAGATATCATAACTCCGAAATCTTGTAAAATAACCCTGGTGCCACGCACCCCTTGCATCCATAGGCTCTGTTTAGGAGTGGCTTATTTAAGATTATGATACGAAACTTAGCCCACAGTACATTTTTATTATGGACTAATTCTAGTTTTGTATCATAATCTTTAATAAATTATGGAGATGTTCCACGCTTCATATGTTTCGGTGTGTTTTGATAGAAGTGGTTCCATTCATAGAGATGCGATAACAGACGCGGGGGGCGAATTCCCAGGGTGGCTCCCTCATAGGGGTGGGTGTCGAAGAAGGATCAGCTAAACATTGCTTCACTTGTTAATTCAATGTTGGTATGTAAAATAAAATTTTAACAGAAACCGAGATTTATTTTTAGAATATTCGAGAAATATGAGTCGATGTACATACATCGGTATTTCTCCTAGAATAAGGAATTTTGCCAATTAGCAGAATCTCTGCTACTTCATGTTTTCATGGATTACGCTTTTTTACATTAAAGAAAGATTTAGTCTCAGGAAGCCTAAATTCCAATTCGCTAAAATCTGATAATTTTCTCGTTTGCTTCGTAGTGAAGTCTCTCGAAGTAGTTTCACTACTAAAATATATTCCTATATATTTCCTGTTTGTCAATTCCTCCTCTCCGTTAAATGCCATAGAAACGTTCAAGAATCAGTCGAGACCTTCTAATTCCTCTATCTGAGCCCTATATACCTTTTCAGAAACCTCGCTGATTACATTATTGTGTTGCTTGACATTATTCAATACATAGGAAAATCATATCCTGAATAAAACAAAATAAGCAAGCACTTCGTTATTTCCACAGAGAATATTTAATATAACGACCGGTTTCGGCTCGCGCCATCATCAGGACCTGATGATGGCACGAGCCGAAACCGGTCGTTATATTAAATATTCCCCTTGGATATAACGAAGTGCTTGCTTATTTTGTTATTATGGCTTTCCACGAAGTCCGGCCAAGTACCATTGAATCCTGAATAAAACTTTTACTTACTTACTTTTTACATATAGAAATAGACAGTTGGCCGGAATTTGAGATTCAGACTGTGTATTCCTCAAAATTGGCACATTTTTGTCTACTTCGTGCTGAAAATAACCTATTTTCCTAATGGAAAACCCGAGGCCATTGCACTGCGGTTTGATTTCAGGCTAGTCAAAGTGTTCCCATTTGTTGTACAGTCAGTTTTCTCTCAACGCTTGCAGGTTTTCAATCTTTCGCGATAATCAATTCGAGGTATTGTTTGAGAATGTACGGCAACTAAGATATTATTATATACTTATGTATAATATTGTGATAAAGCATGTAGAGTGATGCGATGTTTAATTGAGGCCATTTATACACACAGCCATATTGTTCCTAATATAAACAATTGTTTTAATCAAAATTGTCGAATGATTTTCAATTTAGAAGGGAGGATAACAATTGTAGGGGAAAAGTTTACTTTTACCTTCTTTCCGTTATGTTTTCTCCTCAAATGAAGAAGTCGATGAACTCAGGAGTTAGCAAACATTTCGTGAAACCAAAATTTATATATTTGTCGGAATAAAAGGAAATCCGAATTCTTCAAAGGGATCTTTTCCTTCTCAGAGCGGCCATTTTATTTGCCTCCGTCTCGTAATTTCCTCAGAACTTTCCATAACTTCCAACGGTAAATCTAACATTGGACGGAATTTAACGCGTTCTCTTTCTGAATTCCGACCGCCGGAAAAAGTGCCGTTACGGCCGTCGCCATGTTGTTTACGCATCAGCGCCGCACACTTCTTGTTGACAGATCCATAAGCACGCGAAAACAAAAGAAATGAGAATGTATTGAGCCTTTATCTTATGCAACCATAAATTCAGGGAGATTATCGATAAAAATAGTCAATTTGGTCGCCATTTCCTGCTTCAGACATTCGGCCTCCGTGGTAACTTTGTCCGCCCACGCCTGACTTGATAGTTACGATAATCACGTGAATCGGGGACATAAATAAACGCAATTATGGAAAAAAATCAACGTAAGCCTTCATAATATTATCAGTTTTGTTGGGAACTTGTTAAATACCTTCATCTACAGATAGGAATGATTGGATCTCAATGATAGTAATGTAAATAAACCAACAACGTCTATATTAATAAGTAATAACGCATGAAGTATTCGAATTTAATTAGAATAACTTTTTTTTACTCTCCTTTTTACTACGATTTTTGGTTACCCGACCTTTAAGACGTTTTTGGAAAACAATTTTTCTTGCGTTAAACGCTCTTCATTTACTGGAACACTCGTTCTGCGCTAAAAACGGATAGAAATACTGCTTTGTTTATTTCGTTCGGCAATTTCTATGCTAATAAACCTGAAATGTCATTAATTCTCTTTCCATGAAAGCCTTCCTTAGGCATTGAACACATTTCTCAAAATAAGTACTTCTATTTTCAAACAATTCAACCTCCTCGCTACTCAATGTGGCCTCTTTATAATAACCATTGATACTTAATTAAGCATTAATTAAGCATGATCGGTAAGCTTTTGTTGGAATTAGGGTTGAATGTACTCCCTAAAGAGAGGCGGCAAATAATTGTCTAATTAACTACCATTGCTGTTTCTATTCGGGTCTTCTGTTTTCCGACAATTCATTTGAACCGTTTTAGTATTATTTCGTAATATCGGTTACAATAAATACTAATTGCCCCAAACTATCCTTCTAATATATTGTTTTGATATTTTAATGATTGCTTAACTATGATTCTACTGTTCTACTTTTCTACTATATTATTACACACTATAAGGACTACATTCATTTACTAATCCGTTAATGTTATGCTCACGTGAATAGTATATATGTATGCACGTGAATATGCATCGTACACATAGGACTTGAAGTACTCCGTAGTAACTCACGTTCTTCCCTGACTTCCAGATTTGAAAATAAAGGTTGGAAAAGATTTGGTTTTGGAAAAGTTTCTTAAACCTTGTAAAATAGGAAGGGATTGAAGATTGTTAAATTACATTAACCAATATGAAACTTCTCCGGAAGATGTGAAAATGTCAATTAGTCAATGTCTTTTAGCATAAATTTTAGTGCAAATGGCATGATAAGTACTGACTCACTTTCTTGAAAAGCGAAGGCTTCTTTCTGTACAAGTGATATCCCGTGAGAAGTATCGCGAGAATTTAATCAGTATTAAATTTTACACAGGAATCAAGGGTTTGTATACTTAACAGAATTTTATCGTCAAATTTCATTATTTATTCTCCAAAATCTTGGAGGATCCATCAAAACATTTGAAAATTTAATTTTTGGATGTCGGCAATGCTTTTATGGTGTTCATTGTGCGTCTGCTCATACGATATAAATCAATTCATAATACAACTCTTAAAATATTGAAAAAAATAATTATGTTGATTACATTTACGTTAATTTTTGTGTATCTACTAACACGGCTTAAAACATACTTTTCTGTTACGTACATTGACGAGTCTCAAAATTTAATTAGGGAACTAAAACACCTAAAGATAGTTAACAATGGAATTTAGTAAGAGAGTTTTCAATTTTCATTGTTGCAGCAGTTGATAATTCTATATTCGCCCTCAGGGTGTAGGTGTAGCCGACCCTGGCTGCGATGATTACCCACAATGCACCTGGCGGACAGCAGAACGATCCGATGACCCAAGAGATGCGATGGGATGGCCGCAATATCTCTTACGGATGTTCCCCATTTGACTTTCCTTGTGCGCCTGTCCGTAAACCTTGCACTTTTGGCCCATTTTATCGGAGGTCACAAACGTGATTCGAGCGACGTGCTCTGGTGAAGAAGGGAGAATGGCCGATGTGCGAAAGCGCCACCGAAATATTTGCCCTCTGCAAGGTCCATTTGCTGTTTTCATTTCCGATGAACGAAAAGCGAAATCGTCCAATTAAGAAAGGGATATGATCGAAACAATGCATGTTTTGAAGATCAGTACGCCCTAAAAAAGATTCTATTTTTACCCGTATTTGCATTTGGAAATTAGAAATAATGGCGAATTCTGTATTTTTCTGTATGGAATAGAATATCTGTGTCGTTTAAAATATTGAAATGGAAGTCATTCTCATGAACTGCGGTTTTTCAAAATTATGGAGAAATGCCGTAATTCGTCGATTATGGAGAAATGTCCCAATTCGACGCCACCAGAGCATTTGCACTTACTTCGAATCAAGCGAATGTGTTTTATATTGTATATTTAACAAGTTACGATATTATGCTGCATTCAGACGATTATCAACTTTTATTCGGCGACTGTACATTTGTGGGACAAATCCTGGTCCCGACGGGTGTTTCCGGGACCTTTGGACTTAGTTCCGTGTACTACCACTTCCGTGTGATTCCTTCCATCAAACTAAATATGAACTCAGACTTGCTTAGTTTCGGTTTCACATCTATGAATTGATGGCAGAGAATTCGTAGAGAGAAAAATGGCAACCTTTTCGGGACGGGAAGCGGTGAAATAAAAATAAAATAAGAAGCGTATTTTGCAAATGATGCAGTACACCACGTTGAGTAAGTCCTGCTATATTATGTGGGACACTTTTATGAATTAATTTCGATTCGGAGCAACTATTTCCTCGCCGTAACATTTGAAAGAATTGACCTTTTTATGATAATATATATAGTGTGTGTGGGATAGAAGGCGGTAGGAGGATGGGTCATTGAGGGGTGGGGGGGNNGGGAAGGGGGACGTTTGGGGGCCAGCGAAGTTCATTGACCCCTTTCGTAAGAAACGGAGAGTTGTATGGCTTTCTCAAAATATTCGCACCTCGGAATTCCAATTCGCGAATGCGCTGCTCTGCAAACAGATTTAGAGAATACTTTAATTAGATTATTAATCATAGAATTGTTCTTTATCTACTAAGAGCTTCATTATCTATCGACATTAGTTCATTTAAGAAATGCAGATGATGCAGTTCACTTATTTTTGAAAGGTAATAATTTGTCGAGAATTGTTATGTTTGCACATTATATTTCTACTGAGTATAGATTACCACTTTTCGGGGATAATTCTCATTTAAGTGTATCGTTTTTTCTCCATTTTAGTTATGAATTTTTTGCGGGGAAAACAGTGCGAAACTTAAAGGAAAGTCCATCCAGAATTTGTTAAGAACCTATTATTGATGAATCTACAGATATCTTCGACGGCTTTGTATGGCCAGAGATTAGCTTCGGGATGGCGAACCTTTCATGCCAACAGTGTCATATTTGATAAATACGCAGGACTTGCATGCCAATGTGGTACCAATCCAAAGAAAGAGATGAAGTATCAATTTTATTATGTCAATGATGTTGTAATTGACTTAAATAATCATTCATTATCGTTGCTAACCAACAGAAACCACATTTATTTACTTTGGGATTAATTTTTAGGCGAATAATGAATCAAAAGTGTAGAGGCGTAATAGTGTGTGTGCTCTAGGTCCGTCACCCTTCTCGCTTAAGGTGTTCAAAAGCATCTGAAAGTTACGAATGGCAGCGAAGTGATTCTACGTTTGCTACACATATAGGTAACAAAAAATGGAGTTATACAAGTATCTGTTGAATTGAAAATTGAAGACAAATCGAAAAATTATCTTAATCCCCCCTTAAAAAGTCCTGGTGATTTAGTCAAGGGACGGGTACGTTTACCGTTCGGAAGGCCACATCACAAGAAATAATTAGGCCTCGTATGAAACCATCAGCTTGAAAGGAGTATTGCTAACATTCAACGCGGAAATTGTAGAATGGAAAATAAATTTTAAACCAACAAAATCTGAGAAGAATATTTTCTATTTTATTTCCACATAATAAATGAGACTTGGAAGCAAAATTGGTTAATTATATGCATTTGTTCACTAAAGTGAGGAATATTTCTCATTTGGCCATTGATTTTTCGAGTAGTCATGCGGGCGACTTCGGTGAAAGCGGTCCCAGGTTCGATTCCCGGTGGGGGCCTACGTGTGAAATGACCTAAGTTGTCGAAGCACTTTTAACAATACCACATTCCTCGCCTCTCAGAGTGACTCCGTATTTGTGGTATGGCGCAGTTATATTATTATATGTGGTGAAATTACGAATTTTTCAATTTCACATTTAATTTCACAACATTTAATTGCGAATCCCAAATCGAAGGGCCGCGTTTTCATAATCGAAATTTCTTTTATTCTCCATTCGCATATCTTTCCATTCTCCTTTGCTTCAGCTGTGCCTTTCTTTACTTTGTTTACGAATGAATATAAGGCCACGTTGGCGTATGCATCACGTTCATTTCTCCTCAACAGTTGAGTAGTTAACCTGTCTTCAAATGCATCCTTCGTTTGGAGTATTTAACGCCTATATGCGTGTATTTAACGCATATTTCAATGAGGGAGGAAAGTGCTTCGACGGTGGTCTAAGCAAACCGTTAACTTCATAATGTGCACTCCATCCTTCTCGGAAGTGGAGAAAGGTTTTTCTCACGCTTTGCTAGCGCTCATAAAGGGTCTTTTTGGGTCCTCTTTCGGAGATTTGGCCGCAAAGGTCTCTTCCTGTTTGCTTACGTTCTAATACGATTTTGTTCTTCTCTCTGTTTGCTATATTTCGTATACACAGTGACCCATTAAGCGATTTTGTGTCTAGTTTAAGATACTCCCAACTAATATCTTCTCTTTTTTCAAAGAATCCTCTTCATCCAATCTATTTCTCTTAATTTCCTATCATACTATAAATACGTTCAGAAATATTTTGTTATTTTCATGTTCCTCCGATACACTTTGATGCTAAGTTCCATTTTCTTCCAATTTACCTTATTACAGCTCGAAAAAAACTACAAACTTAAAAATCTTATTTCTCGTATTAAATAGCCATTTTCTTCTAATCAAGGCAATTCTATAGGCAATTTGATTAATTATGCGCTAGTTATTTCCATAAATGTTTAAAAAATCAGTGTCAATTATTTTATGAGCGTAGAATTTCTTGATATTATTGCACATCAGATTTAACATTAGTAATACGTTTATGGCGATGTCAGAGAATTACACAAATGCGTCAAAATGGAAATGTAATGGATATTTCGTAACCACACGAAGATATATTCTTGCGATAAAAATCCGTAGTTATTTACGTTCCTATAAATAAAGCTTCAGTAACTATGGCAATTACAACTCTGGACTGCTTGAAAGTTGTCTGTGTGAACTTGATAGCTATGAAGACGCTGCTACAAATAGCTTAGAACTGCAACGATTGATGTAATTAGGTTTTGATGTAATTGTCACAAGTTAAAAACAACGGAAGAAAAAGATAAGCTGCAGTTTTACTAATCTAATCGCAAAATAAAAAAATATTTCTTTTCTAACGTGTTTTACGTTGACAAAGGAAGAGATCCTTGCACTACTATAAAGTGAAACGTCGGTTTTAAGTTCGAATTCCCACAAATAATAGTTTTGATGCCCCACATATAAACACTCCTTGGGCCTCTGTAGGCTACCGCCGGCCCTGACGATGCACTCGGATGCGAGCTTTGCCGAGCAGAATTTGAAGAGCAGGAGTTCAGTAGGTTACTTGGGTCGTTGGTTGCGCCAAATGGGTTTCGCGTCGCCGCCATGTTTGGAACACGTCCATCTATGCGAGGACATCTGCCGCCAATGGCAGACGGCTGTCAGTTTCCTTTGACCACTCAATAGCACTTCTAATACCCATTGGAAATAACGTTCGAAAGAAATTCTCCGTTTCGACAAAGTAACAGTCTGTACATTTTATATGTAGTAATGTATTAAATCTATATAAGAAATTCTCTTTGTTTAGCGTCTAATCAATGGTACAGTGTATTGAAAGGTTCGAATCACCCAAGAATATATGTAAAGTTCACGTGGTTATTGCGCATTTGAGAAATATCGCAATTAAAAATAGATTCTTAATTATTTCAAGTTACCGAGACGAAAGCAATTGTGATATCTGAACGATGGCTCTGTATCATATTACTATCATTGTCAAGAGGTTGCAGATTACTATGGTGGCTAATATGTGTTTCTCATAATAATAAAACAATTAAAATATCCAAAATATTACACAATCACGAAATAAATACAGACAACACAAAGAGCAATTTTAACAAATACAGGAGGAGTGTACATACAGAATGTAGGAGGAGAAAATATCAATAATGAATGAACATTATCCCATGATAAATGCAGTTATTTGCCATATTTCTTTAGTCAAAGGAGGGAGGGATAAGTGTATTTTATTGTCTTGTTATTCATGGTTGTACTAATATGTTAGCTACCAAGGTATGATCTGGTCACTATTATCAACTAATTTAATGATATAAAAAGTGTTTTTATGGAATTGCAGTGCTGTATTTACGTGGAAATTTTACGCTCCTGAAATTCTGGCAATGAGGAAAGCAAGGGTAAACTACCTCACTCCTCATCTTGTCTTGTAAGCCTCATTCCCTCTTCAAAGCTTTTGAAAGCTAATGTTGGAAGGGATGAAGATCCTTTCGGGTGATGAGTTAACAGACATGCAGTTCATGTAGCGATGAAAGCGGCATTGGACATTCCAAGTTATAAATGACAGTTTCCAAACTGTCTGCTCAAGAGCGTTCACCGTCTGCTCCGGAGTTTAAAATGATCCGCCGCATTTGACCGTTATATCGGTCGACCTCAAAATGCCTCACCGTTGCCTCTTCATTTCATTTTCTTCTCTCTTCTTCGCCACCTTTCTTCTTATAATGAGTAAGTCTCGACTCCGCAGATTCGTGTCTCCGCCATTCGCATTCGCAACCGAAATATGCAAACCAATGCTCTAATTCAACCCTTTCTCTCTCTCGGGGTTTCCCGTCGCAATCCTAATAATATGCAATTCGCGCATTATTTCACTTTTCAGAGACTTTCTTTCAGACTTGAACTGCCTCAATGTTATTCACTTCTATTTTCAACTGCCTATGATTTTACTCCATTCTGTGTTCGCGATTTTTATTATTTGCATTGTTTGCGATAGAATTCGCGAAGAAACTTTGATAAATATTCATCGAAATGGTTAGCTTCTGCATTCGGAAATTTTCCATAAGCGCCTGCTGAAGAAGACTGACGTTTTAAAGCGGTGTTTTCTCCTTCACTGCTATAACCAGAGTCGTGATCACCCATCATTACGCCACTTTGGGATCAATAACTTTCGACCAAAAGCCAAAAAGTACTGCTTGAATATAGGTTTCCAATGAACAGAACTTTGTTAACCTGAAACTCATCCTTACCACGTTTTATTGCGTAGACTGGAGTTGATGTAGATCAGTAGCTGCATTAATTCCAGGTTTTTCTTTTTACAAACTTTTTATTATTTATTTAAATTTACTCTGCAATTTCGCCTTCTGACCAGGTGGCAGCGTTCAAGCTTTTGTTCGATGGCAATATTAATGTACTGTTGTTGATTGCATAATTTTTTGAATTTTTGTTCTCAGTAGAAACACTTTCGTCCCCATAAATTGGCTCATCTTGGTTTTGGGTATATTGCGTAGTTGCACCAAAAATAAACGAATACTCACTGATAATTCACTACAGAGTCACAACATCAATAGCTACGCATTTACGGATTTATAATTAGGCGCAATAAACCCTACCTGAGGGCCTCATCTATACTCAATTAATCTGTGCTAATGAACACTCAGTACGTACCTCAAATTGAACCTATTTTTCACTTTGAGAAAGAATTTTATACTTGTTATCCGACTAAACATATATTTTTAGAATATATAAATTGCTAATGACACTACATTATGTAAAAAGTCTACTGCAAAGTCTATATTATAAAGTCTACAGTAATTTATAGAATACCATGTGTTGTTATTCTAAATTCGTTAATTTATTCTTGGCGTAGTGAAACAACTGAGATTTCCATGAGATGTATAATTGTGTTCCTAATGGAAAGAAACGAATATTTACTCCAAATTCCTTATGGGGGCCTCAATCTGATCTTTGCGCCTCTAACAGCTGAAATCCGCCCCTGAACATGGATTGTTTCAATAGTAAAACATATTATTAAACACAAGGAATAACCAACAGAAATTATATAAAACATAAATTACTCCCAGTCTGGAAGGATGAGGTCAATGCAAAAGAGACGAGTTCCGCATTTCACTATTCTCATGATAAACTATAAATACGTAGAACATTGGTCATTTATTTATTCTAATTATCTATTGTGCAGAAGTAGACCTATTGCCAATAAAATACATGATATTGTTTGTTAGAAAGAGCCATCCTCAGTGGATCCTTCCTTTATTTTCACCTTCACTGGAGACTGAAGAAATTTAAGATAAACGTAAGCGTCCAAGTATCACGGTCATTACAACTCAGACGGTCAAGACAACATTATAACTGCACTTTACTGAACCACATTGTCTATGGTGATGCGGTGCTCATTAACCGCTTCTCCAGAAAGGAGTATTGAAAATCAACCAAATAACCGTTCTCTTATAAAAGACAAATTGAGACACTTTAAATACCTCCGTGCTTCGTCATACTTTACATCACTAACTTCCTGTGGTATAATCCCCTTTTAACGGCATCGGATGCTGCGCTCATGTGCATAATTATGTTTTCGCCAAGCGAGTTCAGTGCCCTCTGACGATGGCGTCACGAATCACTCTCCTCCATTTCCGATCCGTTCTTTTATAATTCGCACGTTTTGAATTAATTTCTCCGTCTTGAAGGCGGAACTGCTTTTCCCCGTTGTTGTGGTGGATGCGATGGAGTGCATCCTTGGAGAGAAAAGTGTACGTGAGACTCCGTTGGCCCTTCAAGGGCAAGGTTACCTCAGGTCATTGTACTGCTTACCCAGAGACTAGCGCCACGTTGCCACATCTCCCCCGATGACGCCTCCCAACGTAACAAGGGGCGTGCTTAAGCGTCACTCGGGACGTGAAAAATTACGGTAAAATATATAGCGTGCTCGGGAAGCTGGTTTAACTAGATTGTTAATCGTTTTTCGTTCATTTATTTGTAATTTACTCCGTATTTAACTACATATTTTCTTGCAAACCACCATTCAATGGATGGGAAATATTAACTATGCCCTCGGCACATATTTATACATGTGTTTTCTACATTCATCAGAATTTGGACATAAACTGGAAGAACAAAATGATCATTTGACAAGAGGCAACTTGAGGACCTCATCTCATAGACTCGCCTTACTAGGAAAAGCTTTGAGGTGATGGAACTAAAAATTAATAACCAATTAAATACGTTAAATATAGCAATGATATACTATTTGGTAAAATGTTTAAAACATATTTAACCACAAAAACATTATAGTGTGGATGAGTATATCAATGAAAGATTTCACAGACTTCGGTGAAAGCGGTCCCGGGGTTCGATTCCCGGTGGGAGCCTACGTGCGAAATTACCTAAGCTGTCGAAGCACTTTTAAGAATACTACTACTACTTGTTATAGCACAATTGTAACTGCCCTTATATTGACTTGTCGTATACATGCTAGTGTACTTCATTGGATAAATAAATTCATNGATATTTATATAAGTAATTCTATTTATTTGTTATAGTATAATTTTAACTGCCCAATTAACGACTTGTTCTATACACGCTTGTATCTCATTGGATGAATAAATGTATTACCATTATTTGAATTAATACATTATTATACTTATTGTTCCTACTTTTATGCTGCTAATGACTCCAACCAGCCTCCTCGATGATTCATTTATAGTATCTTATTTAACCGAGTCAATTGGAAACTAAAATTTCAACAAAACTAATTGTCAATTCTTCTGTTTCTTTGTTTAACAACTCTGTTTTATTCGATACACTCCATTACTTTTTTTACAATATTCATTCCGAAACTCGAATTCTTGAGTAAAACGTGGAAGAAAATTTCGGAATATTTCGCGTGCGTCCGGACACTGAGTTGTTTAAGAAAATAACAGACAATATACGCCATTAGTGCAATATAAATACAATGCCATTGCACATACGATCAAACGCAACACAATTTTGGTGGTACAAGCCGTGGTGGGCATGGCAACCCGGGTTCCAGTCCCGGCTAATCGGATTTCCGGTAAGGGATTGATTGTATGTCAATAGTAATTATTTTGAAAATGGATATAATTGGAATTATCTTCTTTTTTCCATTAAAGAAATTATTACTATCGTTATCATTATTCGTTCTCTGAAGAATTAACGCAAATAGGTCCCCTTTACTATTTTAGAACACTTTTTAGGAGCAATTTCTTCCGTCGCACCTAGTCTTATGTTTTGTCTTCTCTATCTTTTCCACAAGTGCAATTTTATGAAAAATTCCCGAATCGCTATTCAAATGTTTGGCAAACCCAATCTGATTTTATAATTCTGTTTCAATGTGGTTCATCCAAAGGATAGGAATTGTCGTCGGGAGCAGAAATGTTAAACGCCTCGGAACGGCTTAGAGCAGAATTTTTCCAGATGCTAGGAATAATATATCCGGTTAGGCCGGAGATCCGGGTTCAAATCCCGCTGCAGAAACCTAACTGCTTCCTCGCGCCCTGCATTTGCTCATAGTCTGTCGGTCTCTTCTTTTTTTACTTATGTAAGATGAAGCACCAGGGCCTGCTACCGCCCCGAGGCAAAGTTTTTATTTTTGGATTCGATATTAGTTTTCCTTTCTTGCTTCTCTCTTAGCCAATTCAGTATAGTATAATACTATAAATGCATACAAACATGAACACAAGCACAATTACTTAATCTTCATTTGCGTCTTACGCTTTTGTTGTCACTTCTGGCGCTGAAGTTGTTCAAAAATTCACATTTAGTGACTGTGCAAAGTTTGTTTGTGAATATGCCATCTATTTAATTCTTGACTCTATTGGCTCCTCTCCACGTTCACTTCCTTTTCGGATTCTTTTTGAAATATGTATTTGTGATGGATGTATTGGTGGATTCTGAATTCTGTCAGTCGGTGACTTCAGCCATTTCTATAGCTCAGTCTGAATAATCCCGCGACAGCGTTATCTCATCTACACGAGCGTTAAAATCGGTAATAGTGATTTTATAATAATGGGCTTCCTTGAGGTGTTCAGTTCGGAGAGCATGGTAAACATTTTCAATTTCTTCTTCGCGACTTGCCGCTTGCTAAACGTGGATGATCTAAACAGAGTAACGCTCATTTATTTTGAGAATAAACTTACATATTTATACATAAGATACATTTTCTAATTTCTCCACATTATTTTCCCATTTTTTGTTTATTAGGAAGCCAACGCCTCCAAGTCTTCCAACTTTTGTATCTATAATAGAATAGATTACCATCCTTGAGTGCTGTCAGGTCTTCTGATTGTCTTCGGACTTCGCTGAGTCCGTTGTCATCCTATTTTATCTTCTCTACTTCATTCAGTAGCTCCAGGAATCGATCTCCACTCTCCAAGCTGCGAAAATTGTAGGTTGCAAAGTGTAGGGTGGTAGTTCTTTTCCTTATGATTGACCTCTGTAATGCCACCACCTCCCGGACATCTGTATGGGTGGTGCTTTTACGTCCGGATCAATTTCCAGCACAGAAACTCATCATGAAAATAATATTTGGGGGATGAAGGACAATAATTCACTAGGCTGTCCTACTGCCGATTGGTGAATGCTACTCTCACTATTTAGCCGGAGATATTGCTGAAGCTCTCTTAGCATGGTTGAACCTTGCGAACCTACACTCGTACATCACCATCAATCTCCGTTAACACCCCTCCGCTACTGGAAAATGTACTTTTGCCGTAAAAATACATTACGTGGATTTTTCGGCATTTCAGAGAGAAAATTTAAATTCAAACCATCGTTAGCGGATGTTATTCTCTAATGTGTGCTGCAAAGACATCTCGCAAAATGCACCTCGCTAAAGTTCGACGCTAGGTCGCTGTAAATTATTTCCCATATAAAATGCACTGTAAAGTTAGTCATCCCTTTAAATCCATTTATTAATGCGATGAGATGTTTGCAGAGATATTTTCGTATTGCGATTACCGATATGATTTGATTTCAACGCATTCGTGGCGATGGAAATATGATTTTTGTGACGAGTGGATGGTCATATGTCTCCAAAAGAGGTGGATGGCAGGCTGAGATAACGCTTTTCATTTTGATGCATTTAAATCGCAGGAGTAAGTAAAAGCGGAGATAACAACACGGATTAGTCAACCACATTAACCAGTATGTTACTTGGTTCTAATCCAGGTTGCTTCCTTTCCGAAACAAATACGTCGAAGAGAATTATATTCAATGCAAGGATCAAACTCGGAATCAGGAATCATATCGGAATCGGTAAAAATTCTGGTATCGTCCCATTGCTAGTATAGAAGGTATGAGGGTCTCCTATAATGTAAAGCATCCTAATATTTTATTTTCTGCTCGAATAAACTTTTAACGAGTAAACTCAGAAAATTGAACATCGCACACTCAGCTGTTGATCAGATAAATATAAAACTTTTGAACAAAATTTTAGGGCCATTTAAGATTCGGAATTATAATATTTATTTTGATTGAAATTGCAGCATAAATGCCGTTTCATATTATCCGAAGAATTTTGTGGAAATATTTTACCAGCGGACCATAAAATATTTTCACATTAACGTTTTGGGCGACAAGAACTGATACACATTGAATATCAGAGGAGACGGAAAGGACCAAATCTGTGCTTCGTTATAATCGATATTTCGTGTAATCCGTTTCCGCGTTAACTGGTTTCAAGTTTAGAATTGCCCGTTGATTTCCAGCGAAGGAGATAAAGCAAGAAATAATTTACATAGAATCTAACATCTCTTATCGTAGCATAATTTGAATGATTTAAGTGATTGGGAAACGCGAAGGAAAAATTATCTAAAATCTGAATTCAGACAAAACTCTTTAATCTATCATTATATATTCCTTCTATTCTATAACGTATTTTATAAAAATTACGAGTAAATAAACATGACTTCTCGTAAACTTCACGGGGCTACCAGATAGCCAAGTGGGCAACGCGTTCGACTTCGGTGAAAGTCGTCACGGGTTCGAATCCCGGTGGGGGCATACGTGAAATTAACTAAGCTTCCGAAGCACTTTTAGCAATACTACTACTACTACTCGTTCACTTTACACAGACTTTAAAATCGACGTTCCAAAAGTGACTAATTTTGACGGTATTTGCGGTATTTTGTCAGAATTTGTATACATTTTGTCAAACTTGGCGTTACTTGGACCCGACATCTATAATCGACGATAAGAAAATAAATATTTATGTGATTTTCCTCCATATGATACTTTCTCTCGACTTCGAAACAATTAGGTCTTTATTAATTTTTCAAAAGGAATAAATCCTTCTTGTGATAAGAGTGAACTTCGCGGTTATTCCTAATGGGGAAAGTTTGATCTCGTCTGAGTTAGAACTGAAGACTATAAGGCACATAAAAAGTAGTCTATTATCTACGCGGGGAAGATATTTAATTATGTGTCCATCTTGAAAATTGGGCAACGTTTAGCTGCAGATTTATAGGAGAAATAGAGCTCCCACTTCGCCCCACTCCTCTGCCTTTCCTCTCCCCCTATTTCCGGACATATATGTCCGTTTCTCCATTGAAAGATGAAATTTATCGGGATAAAACATATATCCAATGTGCCAATCCACGACATACATTATCATCCTGTCAAATTTGTTCAAAAACGGTTGGGTAATTTTGCGTGGTGCAAAAAAAATAAATTGAATTTAAATGGTATGAAGGCTAATATTTTACCAGTTTTGATGAAGCAATTAATAAGTATTAATAAGTATTAATAACTTTACTAAAATGTAGTAAATAGTCTTCCACTTAAAACAGGATCATCAAAGAGCGCAATACGGTATCTCCGGCTGAGGCTTTTGATTCACTCGAAATAGGATTTGATTTCAGCGCGGCTAAAATACGCGGGAAAAAGACAGTTTCGTTTTTCAATATCCGAGCACTTCCGTTTATTTCCCGCTCTTTTGTGTGGTCACATTGTCTGTTCAGTGAACGTCCTTCTTGTGTCTGTCAGACAACACTTGTTATTTCGCGTTTGTGCATGTGGATTATCATTTGAAACCATACTTACATATTACAAACGTTATTAGTATCTTGCATAAAACTAATGTTAAATGTATCACAAATACTTTTCATGTATACAGCTCAGTGTCTTCTTCGATAGATTCTATTAGCATTTGTGAATTGGCGCCAATTCTTCATGTCTATACGTTTCACAGCTGTGCTTTTTCTGTCATTTTCGACATTTCTCCTCATTTTTATTGCATTCATTGAGATCTAACATGATAAAATAATATTCACTGATTCCTTTCTGAATAATTTCTTCACAGCCGCTTTGTTCGACTCCTGTGCATGGAATGTCTTACTCACAAACATCGCGTCGTTGACAGAGGATCTGCTTCGGCTGTTGGAATGGCGACGAGAGAGAATTGCGCTGCTGAAGGAAACATTGACCCTCGGATTTTTGGCTGCAATCGGACCGGAGGATATCAGCGGTGGGCTTCCGCGGAAGGGCCTTGCCAAGGACGACCCAAGGAAGACCTTCGGCGTTCGTGGTCACCGTGAAGAAGAAAAATAAGCTAGTAATACTTCAGTTCTGTGAGTTTTGTGAAAGTGAGCAAGTCATTAAAGCAGTGCAATTGAAAGTGAGCAATATTCAGTGCTAAGTGTTGAGTGTGTTTGAATGGCAATGCAGGAATCAAGATATCTGAAGACAGCTCTGCTTGGAGGACTTCTTTAAAAGTAAGTAAGGTGATTGGCATCATATGTCTTAATTAGAAGCTGCACTAGTTACTGAGGCGCCCCTTTGCAAAGTTAAACCCCACATCCCTCTTTAGGTACTGATAGTAAGGGAAGAATACGGGACAGATGGGAACACAGACATACCATAACCCTCGAATATGAGGACACATAGAAACACTTTTGGAGGTAACTACCTGGGTTGGGTCCATGGAGGTCCATCGGTAATTAGGATTCGTAATTGGAAGTTTTTACTCTTTAATTTGAAACGTGAAAGCTTGCGAAGATTACTTTGCGTTACCTTTAATGCACTCCTTAATATTGCAATAACTTCAAATCGTCGCTTTTTAGTCCAATCCTAAGTAAATAGTAAATTTATAAATTTCTCATACTTTTTTGAGCAAAACTAATCAGGCGTTAAGTACGAACACGAACGTACTCTCGGAAGTACGGAGAAATTAATAAAACCTGACACAAATACATATTTTTAGTAATAGATTCGTGACCTTTAGCTATCATTCCAGCATTAATATGTACCTTTTTAATGCTTTACCATTTATCGAGATTAAAGCATCATTACCTGTTTTCTGTCAATTCTGTCAATTCTGTCGTTGCATTGCCTTGAATTTCATCCTTGTTGTCTTTATGGCGTCGTATTTTGGCCTTAGTTTCTCCCAGGGTCTTATCTTTCAATTACAAGCCCATTTATGAGTATTTTCACCAAACATGACTGGAAACATTCTTAAACCGTCTCTCATAATGTGCATTCCTGCTGTTACATGAGGAGAAATGGAATATTTCTTTTGTCGCACGATGGAAATATGTATTTCTCATCAACTACTGTCTTAACCACTTCTGTGACAATATGCAAACTACTAACGCAGGGGCGGATTTACGCTATCAGAGGCCCAAAGATCGGATCGAGGGCCCCTCTAGGAATTATGAAAAAACTTCGAATTCTTCACTAATATACTTCCCATAAAAATCTCAGGCGTTTCAATACAGTAGGACAAACAAACAATTTTACAATTATAATACNCCTTTCTGCTCTGAGTCAGGTGACCTCCACTATCCATCTGTTTCCTCTCCTTTGTTTTGGGAAAGGCAGTGAGTGATGTGTAAGAGGGGCAGATTGCTGGTGTGTGGTGTGAAGATGAATGCTGAACCTGAACTAACGAGTGTTCTCTTATCCTGCTGATGGACTTAGTGAAAGACATTTTAATGTGAATAAAACATCATCCAACTAGTATTGGGACATTTATCCTCAGTATTGAGTTGAGTTATTCCTATTTCTTAGCGTTTGTTCGACTTTGTGTCTATAGCTGTTTTCTTGTATGTTATTATCATGAAATTGAATTTTAATGATTTTGTCACGCTATCTCAGCTACGTTGTTCTATCCTCCTTGTCTTGTTTCAACTGTGATTCTTTGTGATTTTTCACAAGTGTTTGAATGCAGAAACCTGTGATAGTAACTCATGGTTTCCTATGAATGCTGCCATCAACTTACGGCACACTTGCTGTGATTATTAGGTGGTGAAAGGAGGAAAAAAAACTATCATGTGGACAATTTGGAGGTGCTTAGAACAAGAGAGGAATGCTGTATAAATAATCTATAATAATAAAACAGCTTTACTTCATGGCAATATTGAGGCTAGTCCGTCCCTTTTTACATCCAATTAACAGAGTTAGTGTAGGTATATTGCCTTCAAACAAACTTATTGTTAAGAAAGATCTGGTGCTTTCCCAGGTGCTGTAGGAAGTATTCTCGGGTTTCCAACCGGGTAACAGACAGGAACTGGTCCAACGTTTCGACTATTAACTCCATAGTCATCTTCAGGGATGAAGTGGAATTTGGTCACTTCATCCCTGAAGATGACTATGGAGTTAATAGTCGAAACGTCGGACCAGTTCCTGTCTGTTACCCGGTTGGAAACCCGAGAATACTTCCTACAGTACCTGCACCGGGAAAGCACCAGATCTTTCTTATAGTGACATACGTAATATATTCTATAATCCTGTCATTTTGACTCAAAAAGTATACAATTCTTTCTTGAAGCGAAATATCAGAACTGTTTGTTGTTGAGAATTTATTAGCACAGACTTATTGGGGTCCCAATGTGGTCGAGGCCCTCAGCTAGCGCATATTGGGCCTAATTGTAAATCCGCCCCTTTACTGACGTATGAGTGACTCTTATTTCAACTAGGTCTCAATGAATAATACCATTATTATCGTCCGAAGTTTTCTATTGCCAATAGCGGCTTGAGATTCCAACCAGCCTCCTGGCTGATGCATTAACTGTATCTTACTTAATCGAGTCAATAGGAGGTTATCGATCAACTATATTAATAACCGATTCTTCAGTTTCGTTGTTAAATACCAATGTTTTATTCGATACTCTTCATTATTATTTTGCAATATTCATTCCAAAATTAGAATTCTTGAGCAGGGGATAGAAAATGAATGAGTACACAATATTGTAATTTCCTCTCATTTATTTCAGGCGACTACTTTCGCTAGCGTACTTGCACGGCCTAATGATGCCCATATGATGTTTCGCCAGTGTGTTGTTAATAGCACTCTAGCGAAACTAGTCGCCTAAAATAAACGCGTGGAAATTTCAATATTGCGTACTATTTAGTGTCATGGCTTTTCACGAAGTCACGCCTCATACTGATTTCGGGAGAAAGAAAATTATCGAAAAGAGCAACGCGATGGGGATCAGTACCTTAATTCCAAAACCAAGTACATCCGACAGTCCAACTGATTAAGCACCTGTTGAGAGTTCTAACTTTAATTTATTTGGACATCAATGTTAATTGGCTTTTGACTCAGGATACACTTCTGGTAATGACTTCGATAGCTTTTCACAATTTCATCCTCCCGACCTCCAAATGGAGAGTTCCATGTGTTGGTTGGAGCATTTGGTTGGGCGGCCTTTTGAAGAGAGAAACCGTATGGGGTCATCCACTGTGAGGGGGGCCCGTTACTTCACTCTTACGGATTGATCATCAAGAGCAGCGTTCGTGCGGGGAAATCTTTCCCTCTTTACCATATTCCTCGGGGAATTTGTATTTTATAGACGCTCAGAAAAACTCTTTCGAGATCCTTACAAAGAAAATTAATCTTTAATCGTGTATGCTGTTCCGAATGAAAAATGAATTGAATGGTAATTGGGCCTTCCCCTTTGACCGTGGAAACAGGTGGCTCAAGACATTTTGGAAATGGGGCCACTGAAGTGTATGGAAAGTGTACACCTCATAAGGGATACTTATTTTACTTTCCTATGTGGTGGGATTCGCAGAGAGTAATAAATGGAAGATGTTTGACCACTGTCAATCTATTCGTTGATACTCCCATAGAAATATATAAGTCGCGACTCTATGATAGAATTGTTAACGAAACAATGATGTGAACAAGACATCAGTTTAAACAAAGCCGTGGTAGAGAAGGAGTTTCTATAAAGAATACAACCATGTAGACAATACAACCATGTAGACAATACGACTATGTAGACAATACGACTACGTAGACAATACGACTATGTAACTTATAGGACGATACAAGTGGAAGGAAAATGTAAAAAATACAAATCTGACCAATATAACTACATTGCTGAAAAAAGAATAAGTTGAGGGGTTAACAGGGAAAAAATAATTCATTTGTCTAAAAATAGCGTATAATTAATTAAATAGGATAAATAAACCACGAGAATTAACTATGTATAACTTAATGTATTGATGACCGCACGAAAACATTCGACCGATTGCAATCTTTTAACATATAAAGCCCCTTCAACATTTACCGGAAGATCCATTCCTTAAGAATATTCTCTTTGTGAAATCGAGCAAACTCATTTGTAGTTAAAATTCATTATGTTGTGATTCCACAGAACATTTTAAGGCCCCACGCAGATAATAATGTGGTCTTTCTTTTATGGACTCCTTTTGGGGCCCTTAACTTAGGTAGTCCATCGGAAGGCCCCCGCATTTTCTCCCGTGGACCTCCGTAGAGCCATCCGCCATTTGCTTTGTTTTCCAAATGAACTACTCTTCCTTTCTCCGCTCACTTTTTGGCTCCGTTATCCGTAACGGAAGAATCCCCGTTATTCACGGAAGATCAAATTCGAATGCCTTTCTTTGGTGGACCACCCCTTGCTCTCTCATCCCTTCGAAGCATTCGACCGTTCATTTCAAATGCCGACGCTACATCATATAACAAGATATAGGAAAAGCTCAGAATAAGGAGAATTGGAAAACACTACCCAAGTGTTTTCCAGTTCTCCCTTTATTGGGTTTCTCGTTGCCACGTTACACATAAGTACTTGATGATGTCTCTGTTTCATCGGTCTTTGGTCTTCTTCTTGGCCTCTTCACATCTCTTGGTGTCCAGTTCAGAACTGCTGATGTCCATCGGTTGTCGTATCTCCACGCAACATGGCCTGCCCAAATCCATTTCAGTAATCTTAACTTACCTATGACACACCTGTCACTGCTGTCATCGTATTCACCCAGGTCTAGCGTTTCCTGTCTCTTCTTGTGATTCCAAACATACACCGTTCCATACTTCTTTGCGTAGTCTGGAGTCGCTGGGTTATTGCTGCGTTTAGTACCCAAGTTTCGCTTCCGTAGGTCAATACTGGGAAAATGCATTGGTTGAAGGCCTTCAAGACCATTGGCATTGTTGACCTTATATGTGTGTGTGGACACAGGAAGATTTATTGAAGAAGTGGAGGCTGCATCTTCAACTGGAGCCCCTTTTGTTGCTTCATCCGTTTTCAATTTATTCCATGAAACCCTTTCTCACATTACGTGTTTTATTCACTCTGACAGTCACGGCTAACCGTTTTCCTCAGCCGCACCAAGTCCTTCTCCAGGAATTTCCATCTTCTGACCATGTTTCCTTATTCCTCTCGATATGCATTCATCCAGTCGAGGGAAAATTGTATTTACTGTTAGAGCGTGTTTAGGTAACACTCGGGTCGAAAGTTTTAAGAGTCGTAAAAGTGAGAGAGGGAGTTGAAAAAGAAAGGAGAGTACGGGACTGAGGTGATTCCAAGCGGACCGTTATTCCCTCCCCGTGTGTGTTATGTGGGTGAATCCACCGCCGCCATCTTCATTCCGCCCCTTTCCACTCTTATATCCGCTGCTCCTCTTTTGATTCATTGTATAGAATCACGATGAACATTCAGACATATAAATAATAAAATCATGTATAACATTGTAAATAATATACATATAATTTAAGTTTATTGTATGATTAATTAATTATATGGTGTATATATTATTATATCTCACATTTTATATAATCAAATTTTAATGCAATTAACCATTTTTCCAAGATCACTACGTAACAAAAACAGGTACGATGGAGACAAAAGTGGCAATGAACGATTCTGTTCTGAAAGAAAGTGTTGGTGAGAAAAGGGATTTCTTATATTTGACTTGAGATGTTTGATAAGAAGTGGATTGGTTCGATAGGAAGAAACTGCTGCGATGGAATTAATTGCTGACGCAAGGATGGTGGACAATAGCAGTGTTTAATTGGTTGTTGTTGTCTGTTTGTGAGGTAATGAGGAAAGAATTGAGAGGCAGATTAAAAAAGTTGGGAAAAGGTTCGGAAATTAGAGGAAAGAGAAAAATAAAGTGATGGAGAAAATGGTACAGTTTCCCACATTTAGATATGGTTTTCGGGTTCCATTTACTTCTCTAGATTTCATACACAGTGCGCTAATACTATATCATACTTATATCAATCAGTAATTCATTGACGCTAGATGTTTTGTCGTTTGAAACAAAACTGCGCGTTGCTATAAAGAGTATATTCCTATATTTCGTTTTCAATATAAGGCAATGAGGTCCTCTTTTTTTAATCACATTCGCTCTCTATCCGGCTTGTTTTGTGGAGTTGACCCTCCTCTAGCCACTAGTAGCTATTGGTGGCCCATGTGGGGTGCGAAGGGGCCGACCAATTTCATGACTTTATAGTTCTAACAATTCGCTTAGGATCTGATGAGGAGCTCGATTTGAAATAAGATGGTGAATTTTTTTGTCGATCGCTGAAAATTTGCTCCATTTATCACAACAAAATGACATTTTAAAAATTAATTAGAGATGAGTTGATAAGGAAATAGTCGGATGTCTCCCCCTTGGCAAGTATGTTCCTCTTCCACATGGCATTTTTCTAGATCCACCCCCGTTGGCACACAAGCCCCCTGTCGCTCAGTAAAAAACAGTAAGCTATTAGTTGGGTATAGATAATTATTTTAATGATAAACCAGAAGAGAATTGAGTTTAGTAATTAAACGGTTAAAATTCACCTTATACACGTTATATCGTAACACCAGAACTTATTTTATATTTGCAAATCAAATAGAAGACGTAATATTTTCTAACTAGTTTTTAGCGACATCTTTCTTAGGTACATCAACGACTGAGGTAACTTTCATGAAATTTGAATGTTTCGAAGAAACTCGACATCTCTGAGTAGCTTTTATTACTAAACAAAATAAATTTTGTACACGAGCGCTTCTGTAAAAAATGTAATCAGAATAATGCACTGTTTTAGCGATCTTTATATTTTGTTTTACTCTTAATCTTTTTTGGTTTTACACTCCTTTGCGTCTATTTTTCATGTTTTTTTGGTCTATCTCTGTTTAAATCAATTTCTTTCTTAGGGATTTTCGATCCGAAGTTTAAACTATATTATTTTTTGCCAATTCGCGTTTTATTCTGCATGTCCTCGCCGTATTTCTTTACAAAACTCTCAGGTTTTCATCATGAATCCGCTCTACCGAAGAAGAAATCTTTATTTCTGCCTTGGTTATTTTTCTTTGTAGTCGCAACTTCATTTTCAACGATCCAGTATTTTTCGATAATAGTTAAAATTCACTGTTATAACAAAATCCACTATTTCGGCCTCAACTTTGTGGTAGCCCTTCACGATGAAACCTACGTCGTATGAATTAAATCCTGAGGTAACACTTATAAGTTGTTCTCATCCTTCTTTCTTCGCTGTTATAGTTTTAATCTTATGTCTTTACTAGGAATTGGTTAATTTAATATTTAAACACGTTCCTGTAGATTATTGTTTTGTTTTCAATCCATTGTGAAGGCCTAGCGCTCTTAATAGATTTCTTTTAAATAAATAAATAAGTGCTAAATCGATCTTCTTCAATAATGCTACTTGCAACTCGTATGGATGGCATTATGTATGGATTATCTCACATTTTCCGAGTCCAATGCAGTCCATCCAGTTCAGTTGGCGGAATTGCATTCATGCGCTCTTTCATCGCAAACCTGGAGACCCACATTTCGTTACATCACTTCCTGTGGCCGTGACCACTCCGCCACTGTGGCAATGACCGCGAGTAACCCCACTCTCCCTCCGCTCGTTCGCACACTCTCCGCCAGACGGCGACACCGCTCTTCCGGATCTTCCCTTTTTTCCGAGCAGCGGGATTCATGCCCTCCGATGGTCACCACCATTTACATCCAATCAAATACATTCATCGGACTCCTTTTCTTTCGCTTCGCCCTCCGACACTCGTTACACAGCTCCGCTATGTCTCTAAATCAATACTCAGTACGCGGAAAATATATTTGCAATTAGTAAAATCCATTCTTAATTACGTACCCACGATGCGACAGCTTTTGTTTGAACAAAAAGTAACAACATTTGCAAATGTCTTCAGTTATAATCATCAGTTCAGTTACACTTAACCTGGCGACGATCATAAAATAATATAAATTAAATGCTTCCCTCCGAACATTTAGTTTCTTAAAGGCTTTTCATGGCGAAGTAATGATTTATTTGATGAAATCAACCGATTGCATGAAAAACCATAAAATAGCGTAAATTAAATATGAAGATACCCCAAGATATGACCATAGTCTGACCAGAACTAATTGTAATCAATAAGAGTTAGAAAATGTAGGATTTTTAAGAAACTTATGATTTAAAAACTACAAATATAACCGAAGAAACCGACCCAAAATAAAGAAGCAGCCAAAGTTAGCGCAATAACTCATCAGGAAAGCAAACGAGGAATTGGAATCAAAATCTTAGGACGGATATTTGGATTTGGTGCTAAAGATGAACTCCTTGTTGAGTTGCAATGGAAAACAAGTATATTCCTGGCAAAAACGAACAGGAATAAAAGGAGATATCGGCCAAAAAATTTAATAGTAGAAAAAAAATATATCTTTTACTTTGTTTTAAATAGTTCCTACTCCCTACTCTGTTGAAGTGAAAAATGATGTGGTACTAAATCTTTATCAAGCTCCAAAATTATGAAATATAAGATTAATGACCTTTAAATCAATACCGATGTTAGTCGGTATTTACCTTAATGCACAATATAGCCATTTCCAAACCTTCGAGTTCGACATATTTTAATACCTAAATGTTTAAAAACCAGCTCTTGTACTCTGTAATTCTTGTAATTCTAGGCCAGTATAAGTCGTCCCATAGGGTGAGCTCACATATGGTGGTATGTACATATCTTATTAATAAGATTTTAGAAATTTTTTCGAAACTGTTTGACGAAAGACTACAGCTGCTCCCAATTCGAGTCATAATTCACAAGAATAAAAATGGTTTCAACAAAATTGAAGCTCAAAACAAACTTTAAAAAGAGAAAATGGGATTTACGATGTCTGTTTGAAACACTTTCAGAGAGTAATCCGAGTCTTGGTGCTCAAAACTCGCAATCGCGACTTAGTTAAGGCAACCGAGTCGTTCTTTATTTATGCATCATTTTAAATTCTTTTACACTCTATTTTGCAAAAGCTTTATCTCCTTAATAGTAAGTGTGATATACACAACGGAGAGGGCATATTACCAGAGAAAGCAATTGCTAGCAGCAAATAAAAAAGCTTGGTCGTGAGAAAATGGTTCATTAACGTTTTTACGGATTGTCATTTTGCATTTCTGTGAGAAACTTAACCATAAAAGCAGTTCAGAAAAGAAGAAATCGAGATGTGGTGGTGTAGAAAAATGGTGAAAAAAAAATTGTCCGGCCGCGATGGCGGAGTGGTTGGCGTGCTAGCCCAAGGTCCCTGGTTTGAATCCCGGATAGTCGGATTTTTCGGATTAGGAAATGGTTTTTAGTGCTCGTAAATAATAATAATTCAAATGGATGTAATTGGGATCTTCCTGTTTCCATAAAAGACATTATCATTGTCGAATTTGGCCCTCATCAGTACAGAGGCATTCACCGGATGCAAAGCACCAAATGGATTAGGCTCTATGTTTTTTAATATTCATTTAAAAAATTTCTTACCATTGAGCAAAAACTGATTATAATGTTTTTTGTAGTCGAGCAATGATTTGTTCTTCTATTCGAATTGTTTGGAGGTTTTTACGTTCATTTTTAGGTATTACTCCAGTTGCTGAAATTATTATTGGGACATTTTTGACAGATTTTAGATTCCAAACTTCTTTATATCTTTGACCAGGAGTGTATATTTCTGCATTATTTCTTTATGTTTGTCAAACCAGATTTTCGGGAGGGACTGTGAAGGGAAACAATTACAGAGGAAGGCATAGGTTGGGTTAGGTGAGGAATGAATAGGTCAGTGTTGAATTCACAAGGAAATGAAGCGATTGGCTGGGGAGAGAATGGTGGTGGAGAGTTACAACCAGAGCTGATGAATTTCAACTTTGATACACCGCTACAATTGATGAAAAGAAGTCTAAAATCCACTAAAATGGTCGTTAAACATAGCAAAAATTCGTAACATTGACACTAAAATGAACTTTTGCATTCGTATGTTCTGTATAAAGTTAACAACGTACATTTTTTTGTTTAACCACACGTACGAAAACTTTCATATATTGAAATATATCACCAAATAAACGGACAATAGGATTTTCAAAACATATTAGCTCATCAAAACCTTCCTCGAATTACATCAGAGCATGCTGTCATAGTATATTCCCCGGATCAAGAATTTCATTTTAGTAGGTATTTATGCTTTGAATTTGTGGAATAATTTGTCATCGGATGTACAAGGGTTAGCCAGAAAGTACTAACACACATTTTTTCCAGCCAAAACCAATGCTTGTAATTCGAAATTGTAGGTTCGAATTCTTTGACGTTTTGCGCGGGTATATACATAAAAAACCTGGGTCCATACCAGAGCGAGGACTGGTACCTACAGGGCATACATGCCCTAGTGAATCGATGAAGGAAGGTAATAGAATTTGAAGGTAATTATGTGGAAAATAGATTGAGTAGATAAAACAATTCTTTCATATGTGTAAATTTCATGTTTGGAGAATATATAGTTTTTGGAGGAAAAAACGTGGGCATTGCTTTATAACCGACCCTCGAATTTTTACAGTGAATTTATACACAACGAATTTCACCCGATTCCTGCCGCATTCCGCAAAATTATTTGTTTGAATTCAACTGAATCGATCGGAAAAAGGGCGACATCATAGACAGCAGCATTGACTTCGGGTTGTTAATCCAATCAATTGATGAAAATCTCTTTAAACATTTAACCACGTGTTTAAAATGTAATTTTGAAATTATATAACGTATAGGGCGTATTACTGTTGATTGAAACAAAACTTTCTTCATACCGAAATAATTCGGTCTTTATGCAACATGTGCATTTGCGTGGGTGTGTCTTCTTCACAATTTGCCATCACTACAGTCTTGGATTTTTCTCTCTAATATCCGAGACAATTGCCCGCGAGCGGAAAAGAAAAAGTGTGACGTGACCGGGAACCGAAGCCGGATCTTCGTTGATTTCCCTTCCGTTTTATCCTTTGTCGGAGACCTACATCCGACGCACACTGTAATTCTAGTTTGCCTTCATCACTTGGTCGAAAGTTGACTCATTTCAGTTTGAAAAAGCTCGACATTTCTCCAATATAGAAAAGGGAAATTTGAAAGTATAAATTTCATCATAAGAACGATTATCCTCATAATATTCATATCATAATCAAATGTTCGCGGAAAACACCACTCATGGCCGTTTTCAGAATATTTCTTTGCAGCAACTTAATTAAGATTATTTCCAGTAATTAATTATCAAGTTTTTATCATTATCTAATAAAGGTAGACGATAGAAATTTGTGCGAGATTGTTTATAGCTGAAGAGGTTACTGTGCTAGATTTCTTGCTGCAAAGCATTGACGATTGGAATAAAAATGTTTAACTTTTTTGGTATATGATTGGGGAAAATGTGCCTTCACATTATTTTTGCTTCTGTCCTATGCATAGCTGTTATATGACGAAATCAGCTGAGGTATGAGTGAAGTAGAATTATGGCCTTCACATAGTTCACTCCTAACTGAAGAGTAATTCATAGGGTCCTTACACTGCTCTGAATTAGTCCGCTCATAGCATTCTCAGCAAATACTTCATTCCTCATCTTGCCACTACTCGTTAAAGGTTTTGGTAGCTAATGACGGAGAGATTAAGTATCTAAGCAGCTTACTGGATGCAGTCTTCATGGTAAAGGGCGTTTAACGAAATCATACTCGGGGTCAGTTAGCGATAAACCTCCGTGGGTGCCTTAATGAGACTGATATAAGTACAGTAGAGTGTCGATCATCAGAACTTATGTGGACTACTGCGGATAATCGAATACAAGGATAAAACGGAAGGGTCGTCTTGCAAACGCAAGTTATGAAAAAAACACTCTATTTTCACTCCGGCCCCAGAAACATATTAACTCACTTAGACCCACAAACTTTAAAATTAATGTGTCTCTTTTCCTTGATAACATATTCCCCCATTGTTCAGATGCAGTTTTCACTTATTTTCTCTGATTACCACCAGGTTATTCTGCCAACGTTTGCTTGTCTATGCTGAACAAGCACGGTGAATAAATAAAAAGATCAGGATTTCGTATTTTCAAAAACTAATCTTTATTGCGACCGGTTTTGGCCATACAGCCATCATCAGGTACACTCCCAGAGATACTCAGAGAATTTATAGTAGGACAATCAGTTTTGTAAGTAAGGTAAGGAGTGAGTAGGGCATGGTAAATGTAATTTCGTTTCTTAAATGCAGCGGAGCCGACACAATTTCTATGATCTACAAACAATCCAGCTTCTTTCCTTTGGATTGCCTGTGTAGACGTTTAGGTATAAAGGAGCTGGTATGAACAAGATAGCCGTTGCTTCGATTTTCCCCTCGTTATCCCCGGAAGAGACCTAAAAAACAGATGGGTTAAATTCCCTTTCTTAGGAAATATAAATAAGAGTTGGCAGGGGGTGAGTTGATGACTCTGGCTGAAAACACCCTCTAAACCGGTCCTGTTTTTTAAATATGTTTTATGTGGGAGTAGTTACGTTCTGTTTTTATCGAACCAAAGAGGATGTTTCTTTCAAAACTGAAATACCTTATGAATCATGCCGATTTCCAAACAATTCCCTCACTCGAGAAAGAATTTCTTTAATGCTTTCGTCTCATCAGAATAGAGTAGAATTGATTTGACGTTCTTAGGAGAAAACTATCAAATTTTATAAAAATGAAACCACCCCGCATAGCAGTAGTTCTAGGTCAAGAAGGTGACCAAACGAAAATGGTCTTTTAAGTTGAATGTTTGAAAGGGAATACGATTAGATTTGTGTATCTGGTTACACTTGAGCGACTGATTAAACTCTTGACATTATAGTGTTCCTTTTATGCACAAATATCGTTTATTTCTATCGATTGAAAAAGAAGAATGATGACGGTGACTTCAACGACCGAAGTGTATTCACCAAATAATTGAAAATCCCTCTTTTCGTAGATTCAATAGATATTTGCTGACCGATGTTCAATTTCTTAAAAAAGTACACCGTAATTAACCGATGTTGAGAATTTCGATTAATAAATCCATACGCATTTTAGACAAATTAATGACAGCGATTGTTCATTTGCGATACTTCTCAAGTGCTGTGAAAACGTCTCGAATTTTCCGTTGCATTTTCTTTTGTTTTCATTCGACTATATGTTGTAGATTTGGATTAATATTCTTGATTTATACTCATCGAAATCGGAAATATGACGTCAACCGAATACAGGTGGGGGCTATGAAATAACTCACCTCCATTCAACAATATTATAAAATTATAATGTATTCCCCATTTACACTTACAAATTGCTGCATTCGTGTTTTCAACTTGTCGAGAGCGAGTAAACTTTTGTCAGTTATTCAACAAATTAGCCGTTATTTTCTTTACAGCATCAGCTGACTCGAAAAATGTTCATTAAAGTTTTGATTAAATTTTGTGATAAGAATACGATATTAATTGAGACTGCGAGTCTCTTCTTACTTCTTGCATCTCATCAAATGAAATTTAAAAGAATAGCTTGCACAAGAGCACAGAAGACAGCCATTTTGAGGTTCTACATACCTAACTTTGCTCTAAGGAAAATAATACAATGAAGAAGAAAGCAGTAAAACGCCCACTAAAGGGGGGACCTGCGAAACCTACTGATAGGTTAAGGAAATGCTAAGTTGAATAAGATCAGAAAGGCAAAAAATACATCATCGATACATTAATACAAAGACTAAACAAATTGGAGTGGGGAAATAAACAGAAAACACATAATAAAAGTCTGCACATTTATAAAAGCCAGTATTGAGAATATAGCACAGGAATAAATCATATGGACATTGCGAAGGGAACTTTTTTGTACCGAATATTTGCTTCTCTCTGAATGTGTCGCTGAACTGTTTATTTTATTGCGATATCATAAAACTCTTAAAAGGATAACACTAACGTAATGCAGTGAGTTAGTCTGAGTACTAATTATTAAGTAAATGTTAATTACAACAAAATTCGAAGATACATTTATCAAGTCTTCTTCAAGGTTTCTTTTGATCAGTAATGTTTCGATCGTATTGTTAAACATTTAACTTTAAAACGAAGATGCTTTTAAAGATAGTCAATTTTTGAGATCGAAACATTACTTCGAAGACTATTCGAAAAATTCGAGACGTTTTCACAGCACTTGAGAAGTATCGCAAATGAACAATCGCTGTCATTAATTTGTCTCAAATGCGTATGGATTTATTAATCGAAATTCTCAACATCGGTTAATTACGGTGTACTTTTTTAAGAAATTGAACATCGGTCAGCAAATATCTATTGAATCTACGAAAAGAGGGATTTTCAATTATTTGGTGAATACACTTCGGTCGTTGAAGTCACCGTCATCATTCTTCTTTTTCAATCGATAGAAAAAAAACGATATTTGAGTCAATCAATTCTACTCTATTCTGATGAGACGAAAGCATTAAAGAAATTCTTTCTCGAGTGAGGGAATTGTTTGGAAATCGGCATGATTCATAAGGTATTTCAGTTTTGAAAGAAACATCCTCTTTGGTTCGATAAAAACAGAACGTAACTACTCCCACATAAAACATATTTAAAAAACAGGACCGGTTTAGAGGGTGTTTTCAGCCAGAGTCTTCAACTCACCCCCTGCCAACTTTTCCGAATTCCTTTCTTGCTCAAACTAAGGCCTTGTATGTATCTATGCCCTTTCCCTTTTCCTCTCCCTTCCCTCCCCCACATACTCTTTTCTTTTGTATTGAGTGTAAATATTCTTTGCCTGTAGATGAGATAGAACCCTCGAGCGCTGTCGTGCTTTTTTTAAATACATTTTGGGCGTAGATGTTGTTTCATTGAACCGTATATGACCAAGTTCCATCAGATATCGCAAGCATTAAATGATTAAAAACATGCAGCGCTTACTATGATTAGGTTCCAGCGAATTCAAATCCAAATAGACGAGAAATTCTCTCATTTTCTTAGAAATTAGAAGCTTTTTCAAAGAAAATATATAAACGCATATGACAGAATACTTGGGGGAAAAATGGAAAGGATGTTTTGAGTCGACTATGAGTTTTGTTATAATAATATTACTTTATCATAATTCAGTCTCGTAAAAAATATGAAAAAATACTAAGCATGAAATAATAACCACTTAAATATTTCACAACTAGCAGAAAATCTGTTAATTTCTTAATCCATTGTATGCCAATCGTTTATTTCTCACGCTAAATCAAAAAATCCGGATATATATCATACTACATTTAATCTTCACCGTTGAATTTTACCCTGAAGCATTTTAAATTAAAGGGAATTATCTCGGAATGTTTTATGACATTAGTAAAGTTGTAGATATGAGTTTTTTCGTCTCCGAAAACCAATCTCTTACATAAAAACTCCATGATAAGAAATGTTTGCTAGACCACAAGACATAAAAATAAATCACACGACCATGGTTTCATAGCAAAACCACATTGTCAGGAGTTTTTTGTATTAATATCTACCACAAAGTCACGCCTGCGTCTGCATCGTTAAATCTCTTACTAATCTACATTTGACGAATTCAAAGAATATCGGTATAATTAATTGCCAGTCATCGCACCATTTCGTAATTTTATCTAAGTCATTCGACAGGGTTCGATATGTATATTAATATCGAATGTGCTTCATAATCAAGCTTGAGGTTTTGGATACAACCTAAGATTAATTAGTTTGCAAAGGTATGATTTTCGCCCTCCACAGCCAAATATACGTGCGTATGTGCGTGCCGTTCGCAACTCATTGAAGCCGATTTCGCCGTGTATTGCATAAAAGAATGGATTAGTCCCAGTGAATGTATCGCTCATACCCTCGCTGTATGTGTACTTGAGTCGACGCATAATTTACGTACGTACTTCCAAAATGCCACTCATGCTTGTTCATATCCTCTGAGGGATGAATTTTCCGTCGTCATCGGAAGAGAACGAGGCTCTGTGACTGGTTTTTGGGATTTCCCGTCGCTCCACGGATTTTCCTTACATAACGAAGAGTTTATTTGGATCAGGAAATTCTCGCCTTCGTGGAATCATGGCACAGGTATTTAAACCCACTTTAAGTAACTTTAAATATTAGCTGTATATTCGATCACGGAAATTGCACAGCTGAAGAATGAATACTAAACCGAGGAGGAAATATTTTCTTCTTTGCAGCTTTTATAGTTTAGTTTTGGTAGCCATACAAGGAAAGATTTGGTTTGTGATGCTGAGTCATAAACATTTCTATTGTTTCTACCTTCATTTGCAAACTTCATATCTTTTTAAACTTAATCGATTGCCATTCTAATGTATACCTGGCACTTTCTTAAAATATTTACTGGTTTTAGTGGAGGAAAGAATTGTGTGGAGGAAAGAATCGTACGAAGAAAAATTGACGTTTCGGGAAAACAAAGAGGAATCTGGGCAAAAAACCCATGGCTCCACAGTTAATCAAAAATGGAACTCAATTCGAAAAAGTGAATCCAGAATAAATTAAAAATCCAAAGGCTTATTTAGAAGATACACAAAAATGGGGGTAAAGGAAAAGACCCATGATATATATGGAATAAACTATACTAATAAATTGTAAAATGGTTAATATTAATTAAAGTATGTAGAAATGAAATAATGAATAAAAGTAAGATTGCTACCAGTGTACAATATATTACGAGAGGAATTCTGCAATATGATATGTGGCACACTTTATTCTAAAACATCAATTTTCGTTTAAATTAAAGGGACTAGATACAACGGAAGATACGTAAATGTTTCCATACGAGCTCCTAACGAAGTAAAAGATGCAGAAGTAGAACTGTTCTAGACGGAACCTCGATTATTTCATTATTTGTATGAATTTTGTTTAGGCGACGAAAATACCGTAGTTTGATATACGTACGGCATTTGTCTCGAATTTCACGTGCAGACAATTTGCATTTGACGCCGTTGAAATATTTAAAGCGAAGTTTTGGGTCAGTTGTCGAAGAATGCGTTTGGAAGCAAGTCCCCGTCCGTTACTCGCAATTAGCACTCTTCATTTCTTCCTTCAGTTCGTTGACTCGCCGTCGTTAGCGCCTCTTTCTCACTTTCCGTGAGACGGTTTCGTTTCCATAGCAAATACGATCGCGACTCACTTTAAGGACGCTAAACCCGTTCGTTTTTTCGCCCTTTTTCCGGGTCAAAATAATGAACGAGACGGAAGAAGAGATTTGTTCCTTTCGTTTCAATTTGAGCGCCTCTCTTATCGTGAGTCATTTGTTATTCGTTAATCACATCCTCAATTAGAGGACATCTGAAATATCTTGTCGCTGACCTTTTTCCCCTCTTTTTAAATCCGCTCTTTTACAGCGACTGCTTAACCACTCTTATCTCAATAATTCATAATATTAAAGCCATTGTATCTCTGCTCGTGTGACTCAGCCGAGAAGCATGTACTGCCAAGCTGTCGATTCAGTTTTAAGAGGTTGATGAATGCTCTGTTAAATGTAAATAAACTGAAGGAAATGTCAGCTATAAACGTTATTTTAGTTTCTTTAATCTTAACGTAATAACTCTTCTTTAAAAGCTTTCTCAAAGTGCATGTATAGGAAAATAAATCGATCATTTCTCACGCTTGTATAACTTACATTAACATATTCAGGTGCAATTTCTCCATGACGACAAGGCAAAGAGAAACAATTGGTCGGTGTCGTTTTTTTGTAAGTACTTCTCATAGTATTCCGTGTATATATTCTCAAAAACGAAGTCCTGAAGACGGCTTTTAAAATCCTGTGTGTTTAGTAGCACCCTAACGAGAGATGGAATAACCATTAGGCGCAATGGGCGCTAGCTGAGGGCCTCAAGGCAAAGCGGGCCCAAAAAATGACGAAGGAGTCGTTTCTTTAAGGTGAATGACCTCTTGATGGGGCCTCTCATGGCCCTTTTACCTAGGGTCTGCTGATCACTACAAAAACAAAAAGCATCGATCCAGGAATCACTTCCACCAAGTGATACTCTCGAACTTGAATAAAATTTATTATTTGATTTAGGTTTAATCAGTTTCATGTGGCTAACGTATGTATGTACTTAAACCCCGCCCGCCCAAAATTTCCACAAATATTTATTCAGAACCAAATTCTTAAGGGTCTTATCAACTTGGCCGCTTAAAACATTTCTTTATAGGCAATATTTTCTTACGACGAAAATCAATTAGTTCGCATTACAACGTAAATGGGAGATTATTGGTTACACTGGGGTGGGTCAGAAACCATCGGAGCTCATGCTATCAGACACCTTAAGCGCAAATATCAGATTGAGGCTTCCACTAGAAATTATGAGAGTAAAATCTTTAATTTTTGAATAGACTTTACAATCTAATACATTCTGTAAACATATTATGTAGACTTACTCAACAAATGCAGAATTTCTTCTTGAGGCAAAAAACCAGGACAATATTATTGAGAGTTTTTTTTAGCACAGTCGTACCCTCATATAGACGCGGCCCTCAACTAGCGCCTAATTGTAAATCCGCCCCTGTGCTTACAATACTTAAGTTCAGCCCCCCGAATGGAAAATTCTTCCTGCGTTCAATTAATGAAAGTTACTTTCATCGTTGAGCAAAATGATTTTCCCTTCTTATTTCCTGTTTGTAACGCCGAGCCTAAATACACGTATTTTTACTCGTTTGTGCTGAAATTTGATTTGAATATTAAGGGGAAAAAGGCTGGAATTCCTCTGCACCAAATCTCTAGGACATATCGGGTCTTTGGTCCGAGGAATGCGCTCAACGGCAATCGAACCGAATACTTGTATCTGAGAGACGAGTCAATTCGCCAATTATCAATAGTTATACATCGTCAGCACATCCTGGAGATGATGATTGGGCACTTTGTCTGCGGTTTGATTAATTAAAGTATTAATATAATGTATTGAGGTATCACTTCATTCGTTAATTTCATTTACTACCATTTGATAATAGGCCAAGTGTGATAGAAACCTAACAAAACTTATGCTACTAATCAGATCCATTTCTTACTAAACTTCTAGAGGACCTCTACTTAGAAACGTTTATTAGATTTAGCGTTAGTATTTGATGATAGCTATTGGATACGATCTCTTCACTTTACAAATCTTTGCCGAGGTCTGTTCTATGTACTATCTTACGTACAGAAGACTCATGCCTTCAGGATAAGCACGTTATTTCGCTCGTTCATTTACTATAATCCTTAACATTCATTAAATACATCTTCAGTCGTTTACAAACACATTTTATATTCTTTAAGTCACATCTCGTCAGCATCATTGCGTTTCCCTTCTTTGGCAGCACTCGAGTCCTCCTCATGTATGTACCATTTCACTCATTCATCCATCTTTTCCATGAGTCCGAATCAATGTATACAAATTCTTTCACAAATTTATATCCCTGAATTTCACCCCCAGCAGTGGTTGCTATTTTTGCTCGAACACCTCAACATTTCTATCTTGAAAGAGTAGAAAAATTCATTTCGTGAATTAAACGTTCATATCGCATGTAGTCTGCCGGTAGTTTGTGTTTCACTATATTTTATGAAGATTACATAGAATAAATGTTATATCTAAATTAAATGCTCTTTTTTTCACCGAAGTATAAACTAATGGAGGAAATCAGAGATTTATGCGGCTCATATTATTTTAAAAATCAATCTACCACTTCGAATAACAAATGGACGAATCAGATAAATATTTTTGCTCTTTCTTAGAGGAAGCCCTATCAGATACCTTTAAACACTTTGGACAATCTTTTAACAATGGGATTGACTTCCCTTTCTATTGAATGTGGGTCTAAATTTTGGAAATGGACGACGTAAGTAACTACAAGGTGAACACAGTGAATTCTCTGTTCCATTTTCATTGACTTTGCAAATGTTATTTTAAGGCATGCAGCGATAACTTCCGCTAATTCCTTTAACGAATTGGCTGGAAGATCATCACTACTATGTACAGAATTAGCGTTCCCTTTGAATTTTCATGTTTGTATAATCTGAGAGACAAGCATCAGAAATCTGTATTTTTGGGAGCTTACATCAAATTATATAAAGTATTAATCATTTAATCATAATTTATTATTATAATATTACTAGTAAACGCCCCCATCAAGCATGACACAACTTAATTTTGTATAAAAATATATCGTCTATATCTGTCTATATCCTTCTAAGCACAAAAAAAAAATCCGTCGTAAGATCATAATAACTCAATATATTTCTTACCATTAATATAATATTTATTCCACTTTTCAAGATATGAAAGTAAATTTCTTATAAAAATTATAAGAGCTGATTATCCCCGTGCACTCAAATGGGATAATTCATGAAATCAACATTCAACAATGGCCTTAGTCGTTAAAGGGATGGGTTGTTTATTTCCGAAAAATTTTACGAATTTTCCGTGTTTTTTATCAAAGTTCTCGCAATTTCGAATTCATACGAATGATTCACGGCTAAAATATGATTCTATGATCATTTTCCTTTCTTTAGACACTTGTCTCAATTTCGTAGGACCATTGCTTTTAATTTAATTTTGTAAAAGAAACAACCTCTGCGAGTCACGAAAACGTAATTTACGTTCATCTCTTATGGAAACGTATTATGTGCTCCTGGGTTCGAAACCGGGACTTTACAGAATATTTATCCTTGGAGTTTCAGCATCGTAGAAACACAATGCAGTTTGTTTCAGATCTCTAAGTCAAGCCGATTTTGAGATAAATAGGGGGACGGACGGACGGACATTTGCTTTATATATATCGTATATATGATTTAATTGGTGTAATGCATCCATTTGCAATAATTTACAAAAAAGGAAATCATTGTCGGAAATTATTACATAAGTAATCTTTGGCGAACAAAATAAACATAATAACTTAGTATTTTTTATTTAAACGATTGATAAGGTATTTATTTAAACGATTGATAATAAGATAATTGGTTGATTAATCTAAAAGATGGATAAAGCGTTAAATAAAATTCATTGTTAACTTTGTAAACAGCGAACCAAAATCTACTCAAGAATGGGTAAATGAAGCAAACGTAATAGACAGGACGTAAACGAGGAGTTCAAGAGAAAAGAATGAACCAAAGCAAAGGCGGATGAAGAGAATAAGGTGATTCATTCTCGGGAAATACGAGTTCCCGGAAATTCTCGAGAATTCTCATCTAGTTGCTAGTTTTGGGAGCATTCAATCTGTCGATTATATTTTAATAGTTGTCCCCTCAAACACTTCCCTTGAGTAATAGAAGGAATGAAACCGCAATGAGATAATGAGGAAAAGAAAGCGTGGATTGCAGGTGAGTGGCCATCGGGAGGCATTTGGGGTCAATGACCAACCTTCATAAACACCGCTACTGCGCTGTTGCCACATCTCGCGGTCGCCGCTCTTCCTCAATGTCAAGGATTGAAGAGCCGCGGAACTTTTATATCGAGAGGTTAATTATTTAAATTATTAAATACCTTTGTAAGAATTGATCTCATGTGTAAGCCGACAGAATGAGTGTTGATTGAAATGTCCGTTTTCCACAAAAAAAGTCCCCCAAAGGGGTTATCGTAATCATAAGATACCATTAAACTGATTCCAGAGGATTAATTTATAATATTTTGACTCTTCAAAATGCCTATTCTTAAGTAGTAGGGAATATAATGTAATATAGTTTTTAACTTACTGAACAGAATCTCACAAGTTCGCAAAATATTCTTATCATTAAAGAAATGACAAATTTCGATAACATATTTGTATCTGCTTGGAAGTTACTGATACTCGAAATCTTGATTTATAGCTCTTAAACAATCATTTTACTCCATCTGAAGGACGCGGTGGACTCCTAATAATAGTTTAGGCTACAATTTCAATACTTTTAATGATCTCTCGTGTTTTGCTCATATCTACATTTTTACTTTTGAAATTTATATTAAAATATCGACTCACATACCATGTATAATTACAAGCAAATACGAAAGTGAATGTTTCATTCTGAGCAAAATACTTTCGTAAATGCGAATCGGGTGTAAAAAGTCAATATTTTACGCAAAATGTTTGCCTACGACCCAAGTGTCCAGCGGAGGAAATAGATTGCTACGGAAGAGGTGTCTTTTGTTGTCCAACACACATCAGAAGTCCATTATCACTCTCTGCGAGTTATGATAATTAAGCTTACTTCAATTACAATTCTTAGTACCCTATATAAAATCGCGTACATTTTACTTCTATTAAAACATTTCAATTAAAAATATCCTGAAACAACGAATACACAAAGGGATTGAAACACGGTGTAATATGTGATATCCGCAGTTGATTCGGATGAAATTCGCCGATTCTCTTCGATCGGAAAACCCAATCCAGTCCAACTCAAAGAATTGCAAACCTGCCGAAATATTGCTATAATTTCGCATTAATATTGACTTATAAGCATTGCGGTTTGAACTATTCAAACTCATTCACGAAAAGTGTTAAGCTATATCCATTTTAGTCGCTGCTATTCGATAATATGGATTTGGAAGAGGTCTGCTTTTGAATGCAATTAATCATCAAATAAGGTATTTCATAGTTTCCTATGATCGACTTGTAAAACGAATTCGATCGAGGATTCGGTCGGATTGAGATCGGTCCACTCTCGTGTTCATACAGTAATTACTATTTCTTGTTGCGATGGGGAAAATCAGGCCACGTTAGCTCTTTACAGGCGGTCACCGCGGCTTTTAAGTCACTGATAGGCGGCCTGATGACTCCAAAAGCGGCTTACGTCCATGAATGTAGGTTCCACTCACTTGTCCTATCCTGTTCCCTATCATTATTTTTTAAATAAAGGAATACTGAAGGTATCGTTTAAGTTTCAACCTCTTATCGAGTGAATACGTCATCGGCTGGTGTAGGCTCGTGTGGCCTACATCAATTCCCCCTTCTCCGTGGACCCGCCCTTAATAGTGGTAAAGCAGTGCCGATTTTTACTCCCTCTTTGATGAACCTGTGGAGGTTTAAACTGAAATTTCGCATCTTCATTGTGATTGGAATTATTGTTTGGCTACACAGGAAAGTGAGCTATGAGACGAAAATAAGAATAAACTGCATATAATTAAACCGAATATTCAATTATAAAATATCTTACGAAATGTAGCAGATACACGTAATGCGTAAGAATGATCAAAATAACGATAAATGAAATTAGCCCAAAAATCAACCAAGTAAGGTGTTGTGGTCGACTACCAATTGTGTCTTAAGTCCTGTGAACTTAGCGGTTTCATCTGGTACAATACTCTCCTCTCTCGGTCGGTCATTTTTACTGTTCATCTTTGACCATTTCCATTGCTATTGCTCTTGCAATCTAAACGACAAGTTCGACTCGTTCAAGAGGGCCAATTCGTGATTTCATTTGGGAATTCCGTCGAAAACCCATCGGTACAGTTTTATTTTTATACGCTAAATGGAATGGAAATAAACTATTTCTTTCAATTAAATTGAAACGATCGAATTATTTTTATTTACTGGTTTCTTGTCTCTAACGACCACAAGAAATAACTAGAATTAAACATTTTTAACGTGCCAAATCTCGAAATTCACATGAAGAGATAAGACCAATTTATATATGATCTGATCTTAGAAATTACAAAATTTTCGGTCCTTTTGCCAGAATATTTTTAAGAATTACAAGTTCTAGAAAATGATTAGATTCGGTCATTTTGATAACAACTTCTTCAATCATTGTTTCAGATTAATTTAACATTTTAGAAGATTTCATATAATTAAATTCAAATTATTCAAACTGCAATAAAGACGGGATATACAACAAAATAGCAATTTGATATATCACGCTACAAGGCCGATTTCAACGGAAGGGAAAAGTATTTTGATACAATACTATAATAATATGTAATACGATATATAATAATACTTTGCCCTCGAAATTGCTGGAATTTGTGCTACATAAATACTTGGCAATAGATTAACATCTAAATTAAACTATGAAAAGGGGCGTAGTCGCCATTTCGTAAGTCACTTACGAAATGGCGACAATTAAAGAAGCTCATAGTTTGGATTCGGTCTGAAATAAAACCGAGCGTTGCTCGAAACCGTTTCACAAAAACGTTACAAAAATAACGCAGCACTTAAAGGCATCCCACGCAATCAGTATATTTGTCTGAGGGGACACTGCCGTTATTTTTGAAGGTCAGGTAGCTGTTAGCATATCTGTGGGTTTAAAAAGTCGAGATGTAAAAGAAGGATGGTTACGTAGAACGGCAGTTAAGGCGCCCTCTTGCGTTTCCTGCCGGAAGAAGTATGACGAAAGTGGGCCTTACTCACTGTTTGTACCCTTTTAACCAAAAGATACCGGAGGAGGGTTTTGCCCTCTGCCCTTGTGTAAGCGGACACTGCATTATCTTCGCCACTGATTTATGCCTACGCAACAGCAAACTTAGACAACGGCCATTTCAGTCCGCACTCCAATAAAAGATGACAGTTGGTTGCGACCGTCTCAAGATTTACTGTCTCAAGAAAACACACCATCCTCGGGCGTTGCTTTACAACCGGTGTGCCGCTGCAGTCACTGAACTTTCGGTGTTCCGCGTTATATCCGATGGGAACACATTCAGCTGTATGGCGAATGCACTTATTTTTGCCAGGCTTTTTGTCTTTTCGCACGAAAGCTCTTAATAAAATTGTTTACTGTTGATTAAAGTAAATATAACAGTTGTTAATTAATACGAGCTATCTTTCTAACCTATCGCCTACTTCCTCCCCATATAACTCCTGACTGTAACTATGATCCCCTCTATAAAACTATTCTTTCAGATAATAATATTAATACTTTGATAATACTACCTCATCAGGGCGAGATAAAGACTACCAAGTCTCTCTGTACATCTAACCTTCGTCATATGAAGTTTAAAAGAGGTAGCTTGAAGAAAGTGCAAAGAAAACTACTTTGTGGGTTTGAAAAACCTATGTTAGAACTTATGAAAAAAATACACCACAGAAAAATACCACTAGAGCGTATTGTTATCGCGTATTGTTCGCGGAAAGAATGAGTCCCTATTTTATAAGAATATAACGTATTTTCACCTATCCAGATAAAGGCTTGTCAATGAGCAGTATTGTTACTATAACAGATACTGTCTATAGCAGACTATTGTGCTTTAATAAATGCCTGATTAAGTTTTACCTGCATTTATTCTTCAAATGACTTCTTCATTAGTTTCTCAGTCCAAATTACATTCAACATATTTCTACAGCACCAAATCTCCATTGATTTTAATGTTCCCGTCTGTCACTATCCATCTTTCACTGCATTACAAGAGGACCACACTGCAAGCAATAGGCGGATTTACGCTACCAGAGGCCCACAGATCAGATTGAGGACCCCCACTAGGAATTATTAGTAAACATTCGAATTCTTTCATAAAATACGAAAATATACAAGCCATAAAAATCTGTCACTTTAATATGGCGAGAATAAACTAGCACGTTTACAATTACATTACATAGAATTTCTATAAATTACAGTAAATAACATTCTTTTTTATAATATATAATGTAATAATCTTTTTCATTTGGGCGAGATTGAGACTACTTCCATCTAAGCAATCGTCATATTGGTGGGTGTGAAGAACCTGCGTAAATCTACCCATAGTAATAGCTAAAAGATGCGAAAGAACATTACAAGAACAAAACTGCACGTAATAGATACATAGAATGCCAATAAATCAATAACTTAGAGTTATATATCAGTAATTAAAGCTATCACACTCACCATTTCTCTATAACTTCTGCTAATTGCTACCAAAATGGCAGACCTATTCGACCACGCGGTTCTATTTTATCATTAAAATGTCTTCCACTCGTTTTTGCAGTTCTCTAATCCGATTCGTCCATTTAAGAGGCCATCTAAATAAGAGTTCGGAGATCTGCGGAGGCATCGGCACATAAACAGCGGCGCAGCGGAGTTCATCGACCCCAAGTTCCGTTACCTCTATTTCGTTTTCCATTACATAAGTAGTTCAGACGACTGCTCCTTAGATTTCTAAGTCTACTCTCTTTTACGCCATTTAGCGAAAGCACGACTCGGAAGTCCATAACCGATATCAATCCATCCTTTTTTCTTCGTCCGATGCAATCGCTCTCTTTTAAGCCACGAATCCGCTTTGCAATTTTCCTTAAACGAGCGCCGTTGTCCCGTTTTATCGCCATCTCGCCACCACCAAAACCATGGAAATATTTATTCTGAGATTTGAACAGGGATTTTGCGAAAACTTGTGCGTAGAAAATGAGGAGATTTCATGACTATACTATATAAATGCGATCTTACATTAAAAGACGTATATTATTTATTTTTAACGAATACTTTTTTCATTTTTCCATATTGCATTTGAAGCCACTTTGAACTTTAATCGGTCGATGTTTAAATCCGCGAAAAGAAGGTCTAAATTTAAAATGTAATCCTGGTTATCTTCGTTCCAAATAATGAGATATCTAATTGTCACTACGCCCCATCACTCTATTTGAGCAGATTAAATTGGCCTATTATACATATTATCCTGTCATTTAATATATAAATGACAGTAACATGATAGCACTATGAGATATTTATCAGTAGCGGATATTCATTGATTTGCGTACCCCAGTCAACAAACTTCGTATTCCGTTTTGAAATAGCCATTTGATTTTCTAGAGTATTGCCTTTCTTAGAGAAATAGAAGTGAATTGCAATAATTCTCTCGAATCAATTGAAAAGTAGAACATTAGAAGGAAGTGCTATACTTCCTAAACGAGAACATGTTCCATTGCCATGCGTTCGCTGAGCCCCATTCACTTGCCTCAAGTGGCCTCCATTATCAAGTTCAGGGCCGGCGAATGGAAGGGAGGGGCCAATGCAACCGCTTAATGCGATTAATTTATTTATCGATGTTCCATTCGGGATGAGACGAAATTTGCTAGAAATTCAGACGTTTTCAAACGCCATTTTAAAAAATTAGGAGTGTGGAAATTGTATTCATCGAAAGGCCGTCAAACCGTCGACTCTCCATTGAGTGCAGTATTTTCTATTGACAAATAGTTTAACGATGAAAACTATGAAAACAACTAAACCCAGGTAAAATATTTTCCATTTTGTTTTCTTTTGACGCAATTGATGAGAAACAGGAAAATGTTAAATTGGTGCACTCGATTCAGTAAAAGGTCAAAGTCAAACCGAAAAAGTTCAAATTCCACTATTCAAATAAATACATTAAATATGTCAATTAAGAACGTATACGTTACCAGACTGCTCATGAAATGACTCTCATTGTTGTCTATTAATGATTTTTTCGCATTTATCAGCAACTTTCTTTCTATTTTACGAAATCTCCAAGGAATATCGCAAAAGAGAATGCAGAATCTTCATCTGAATCAGCTCAGTCTTAATTTATAAATTAATTCATTTATGAAATTTGTGGGGAAGTCTGATTGTTTTTGTGCACGGTGGTGTTGGATTGAAAAATAAGAACTGACTCGGAGATATTCTACGGGAATATTAGTCAAGTTAAACAATTTAGTTTAGAAAAATCAATTTTTCTTTGGAAAGGTACACCCTTAACGGCTGCTGTGGTAGAGTGATTAACGTGCTAGTCCAAGGTACAGGGTTCGAGACCCAGATAGTCGGATTTTTTCGATTAAGGAATGGTTGTTTGTGTTCTTAAATAATATTTATTTAAATGGATAAATTGGCACCCTCCTGTTTCCATGGAGGGAATTAATAGATAAATAACTTTTATGGTAGTTCAGAGGTTAGAATACCTGACCGAAAAGACCTGGGTTCGAGTCCCAGTCATGTCGCTATTTCTCACACTTGTTATTCCTTATAAATCTGTTTGTCGCCGAAACTCGCGTCGACACTTTCGCAATGGTCAATCGAAAATGACATTCGACAGTGGAAATGGAGACTTCGAAGAAGATTTTTCACATCTGAAATATGCACACAATCCCTATTTATTTTGCAAGTTGTTGATGTTACAAAAAATTCGCGGTCATCTCTTCAGGAAAATGTTTTTAATCATCCAGTCTTTAGCTTAGGAGTTTTTCGATAAAAATAATAGCTCTGCCAAATAGTAGTTAAATTTCACGTTCGACGAATAATATTTATTGACTTACGACGTAAGAATATTTTTGCAAACCTCCGAAACTGGAAACAGCTTTTTTGCAATTAGTTAATGGGCACATCGCGGCGATGTGAAGAAACTGTACAACATATTAAGCTGTTTGTTAATTGTAACGAGACATGCATAGGACAGAATCATATCGTTGATAGTTTCTGGAGTTCTTTTAAATTGCAACTAACTCAGCACTCACTGGCGACTTCTGTTCTATTGACGGTATCTTTAGTCGTTATTTTAGTGCAAATTTACTCGTTGTTTCACGCAAGGAGTAATTTTCAAATAGGGCCAAATTATATTTTTATTGGGTATTACTGAAGTCGGTGAACGACTGATTTCGCTGCGGCGAAAGCCTTTGTCTATGTAAGTACTCCGCATGCTTCCTTTCGGCGTGTGGCAGGGGGTGTACCATACCATAACTGTATTTCCCTAATCGATTACTTTCGCGTTTCTTCGTAATAGATAGATTCGTAGACGAAGTTTTAGATTTTGGTCGACACGATATTTTGTATAAATTAAAATCGGCCAAAGAGGCGGTTACTTAGAAGCGATAAACAAATGAATGCTTATGAGAGGAAATCTCCCCCAGAATCTCGATTCTTTTGTAATAAAATTTGCAAAATACGTTTTGTTCCGTCGATTTTTGTGCGATTCATTTGAACGGAATCTAGTATCTCGAGAAGATTCTATTCGCGTTTTCATCGTCTAAATTGTTTAAAATAGCGACAGAGAGAGCGCGTGTGTGATTTGGCAGAGTTATTTGTGTCGTCCTTGTCACCTCCGCTGAACCGTTGTGTGAAGTTCACCGTAAGTAGGACGACGACCGCCGATGACCGTACATTCCATTTCTTTCGCTTTCCTCATCTCTCCTCGCTCCCATTCGCTTTACCATTCATATACAAGTTACGCCGCCGCCACTACTAGAAAGTTATTTAATCGGAAGTCGCGCTTTTGTCCTCTCTCGACCCCGCCATTCTCTCCGCGGAAATAAATGATGGGATCGGAAACATCGCATTCTGAAGATACGGACGAAACCGGGATATTACCCTTGAAGATACTTTTTAATTCTTTTAGTCTGTCTCTGTGGGGCAGACCGGAGTCGTTTTCGATAAACACAAGAAAACTGTTGCCGTGATAACAATGACGAATAGTTGCGGTGGGCGGCCACTGCCAAGGGCACACACACCACCGATTCCATTTGACCGAAATATTTCGAGATAAAATCTGTATTTTTCTTTGGTTGTTAATTCATCAGCACGGGAGCTAGTTTTAACCTTGATTGAAAGCGGTGGAGAGAGAGTGAGGCTTACGAGGCAAGATGATGATGATGATGATAACAATAATCACGTCTTTGTTTAGGCGAATTTTAGTCTAAAGAGACCACTCTCTAATTAACTTTGCAAAGACGATCACAAACTACGTGGATTCGAATCCGAGACCTGCATCTACATCTACATAAGTACCCTGCAAGCCGCCTTCCGGCGTGTGGCAGGGGGTAATAATAAACACCTCGAGGTTGATAGCCTACCACTACTCAACCGAGGCCGGGAATGAGGAGTGAGGTAGCTTTCCTCGCTATTAGCGGAAATTAACTTCGTAACCGCAGCAGAATGACCAAATGAATGGCACCGATGAAGGTAATAAATTTTATTACTCAGTATTAATGTCATTTGCTTTCGTAATATCACAGCCATGAAAAAGACTGAGACGACCCTAACCTGAGGAAACAAAGTCCGAGAAATATATATTAATCATCAGCAGAAGGTAGCAGGGCAATTAACCGAATTACTGCATTTGAATTTTCAAAATATATAGTTTGGGCAGTAGAAATGTATTTAAACGGATTTAAAACAATTGGGCATAAAAATATTTTCCAATTTACCTAAAATGTCTTCATGAACAGATTCGAAGAAATGGATTTCCTTACCGAAGAGACATTTTAGCGTAATCTACGCCAAGTACCTTTCAAGACGAGTATGTATTCGACAAGGTCAATTCCTTCAGATTGCAGCATTATCATTTCAGATAGTAATGTATGATAAACAAGAGTGTGAAAGTTAAACCAATATAAAAATGTAAGTTTTGGCTGAACAGCCATTCATTTCCATTTCTGTAAATCAGAGCCACCATCCGCTCAACTTTTCCAGTCTGCTTATATGCGGGCCAATTCGATAGTTTTCATCGAGACCGCTTCGATAAAGTTGACTTTAGGGGGAAATTCTGATGATATAGAACCTGTGTATGCTGAGCCGAACCGTCTGGGCGTTGTGAGAGCTGCGTGTCAAAGCCAAGATTGTAATATTCATAGCAAAGATTGGCAGCCACCAAGGCCCGGTCCTTGTACCTCTGCTTTATTTATATAAATATAACCTACAAATAAATAATTAACAAATAGACAAATAAATAAATTTTCTATCTATATATCGTAACCCCCGAGAATTAACATACTACTTATCAACGTATAATCCTAGAGATGAAACTGAACCGTTTTGGGAAAGTGCAATGCTAGAAAGACTTCTGTTCCTGAAATAGGAAATTTCGTCTCTAAAAATAGTTCACATAGTTAGTTGAATCGGGCATAAAACCTAAACTCACCGTTTTGCCCGAGGTGTTAGTGAGGAGAAACAGATCTAACATTTATTTATTTGTTTTTTAAACAGATTCACATACAGTGATAGCATTATTTTAGAGAGAATTCCAAAAATGAAGTATAACAAATTAACAGTTATATACAGGAAAGTAAGCGCGATAACAAATCAACAAACCCAACTCAAAAAATATTTACAAAATACAGAATGATTTAATTGAAATTTGATTTATACGTACATATTCTTTTAAGAATGACTCATGCGGCAATATGAAATGGTTTATCGAGGGAGTTCAGAAAATTAGGAAGTCGATAGAGCAAGGAACCTTTTACAAAAGGTAATCTAAATATAGGAACATGGGTTTGGTTCTAATATAAAAATTCTCAATTCTGCAACTCTGATTCTTCAGTCATTTTCTTTTTATCGCGGCAGAATCTTCCTTCGACGTCCCGTTCAAATCGAGAATCTGTCCCGAAGACGAACGGACATGCGGTAATCCTGCTAACAACCTACTTGCTTCTTTCTAAGCTCCTGTATTAGCTGATGTGCGCCTCAATTGCTGCCTTTTTCGTCTGCAAATTTTTGACGTCATTAATTATTCCTACTTTCCCGGACATTTATTTTGAACCGAGATACAGCCAACTTAGGGGTTCCCAACCTGAGGGACCCGCACTCCATGGAGGAGCGAAGCTTATCCGAGGGTTAATAGTGGTTATACAATTATATTATATAAGTAAAGTATTTCAAAAGCTGCCATTCCACGTACTTTCTACATTATTTCATGATAAACCTCTAGCAATATTTATCATAGAAATCATACCATAATCCATATTTCATTTTGACTGAAGATAGGTACTATTTTTTTGATTTGAAATATGGCGTTCGATAACTAAAAAGGGTGGGAATTCGCACAGTAAACTTACTTAAGAAATTTACTCAATAAAATCGCTCCCGAAACCGCTCCGAAAAGCAAAACTTTAGTGGTTCCCGGAAATAATAATTCTGAAGCTGAAAATTATGTCGCTCCAAATTATTCCCATCATTTGATAGGGAAATTCCCGCATTTGCTTCCAACGATGTGTTCTGAGAAAGTGAGAATAGAGAGAGGATAAATGGGAAGGCACGTGCAAGGGCCAAAGATATGTGATGCCAAATTCAATATGAATATAATATGAACAAAGAAGGAAAAGATGAAGCGAAAACAATTGTATACAGTACTCTTTTTTTCTCTTTTCGGTAGCTATAGCTTAGTTTTCAAAGGAAGCATGTCAGTCAACTGATAGATTTTGGAATTTTTGGAATATTACTTGTGGAGTGTGTTGTAGAAACTGGAGGGACAATCAATGGTGTCTGGGAATCTAGGGGTGGATTTATAATTAGGCGCAATAGGCCCTGGTTGAGGGCCTCATGTGTATGGGGGTCTCAATAAGATTGAGCTTGTGAACTCTCAATAACGTACAACAAATGTACAGCAAATAACATACAGCAAATTGTATTGTCTTTCGCTTCAAGTAATAATTTTATACTTGTTGAGCAAATCATAATATTTTTAAAGAACATATTACACTGTTTAAGTCACATTCATTGTAATTTATAGAATTAGAATTTATACAACAAGTTTTGAATTACTATACTATGTATAGTTATTCAAAACAGAAAAATCGAATTTTTACCCATAACTCCTCATTCTCATCTTTACGTCTACGGCCTCTGATAGATTAAATCTGCCTCTGTGGGAATCTGAATGAAAGATAGATGAATGTTTCGTGAATGATGGACCAAATCAGAATAATAAATAAATAAACAAGTAGATAAATATGTAATGATGGTTTGAAAGGGGGTGGTTGATTGAGGGTTGGTCTGATATCACCCTAAAGAAAAGGGTTTAATTTTCGCGAAAATAATAAGAATACGAAAGTTTTAGGAAAATGGCCAACAGAAGAAGTTGTGCGACTGCTTACTCCGAACCGGCATTGCGTGATTGCAATGAATGAAAGAAGATAAATTTGCCTCATCCAAACACTTCTTGATATCTCGCATCTCTGCCATCTTCGAAATATGTGTATCGCAACTCGGAAATGGAAAAACGACTGCATGACTACGGATCGCTCATTCATAATGGAAAAGGATCGTCTGCATCCTATTCTTCGATCGTCCCTCTGCTTTTCGTGTGTTCCTCGTGTTACAGATGTTTGCTCTATCGCTCTTCTACTAATATTCTCTTCTCTCGATTAATGTCTTATTTTACATTTTACGTTTCTACGGTTTGTTTTGCTAGAAAAACCTGGATACGATGAACCCTTTTTCTCAATATCTTTTTTTCCCAACACCCCTTTCCTCGAGAAATTCCTAAAAGTCTAATTCCTCATTGCTATTTATCGGTCCGAAAAACGTTCTTGAGAGACGGATGAATATTGGGCATATCTCTTCGATGTTCTCGTATTTCTCAAGTACATACTCAGCAATTTTGGGATGCCACACAAGGAAAAGGGTAGAGGTAACTTTGCACGTTAATGCGTGCACACAGGAAAATCCCATGGAAAACTGACACGAAAAAAGTCTGATAGGACCAGGACTCGAACCTGGAATCTTCCACTTTCCGGGAGGATGCTTTATGCCTTTGCTTACAAAGTCTCCCAAAACGGCTTGAGAATAGCTTCTGGCTCGATAGCTTAATTGGTTAAAGCATCAGCCAGGAAAGCGGAAGGAAAGGAGTTCCAGGACTCAAACCCGGAAACTCTAGGTTCGAGTCCTGATTAACTAAATTAGGGAATTTTGGGATGAGTAAGATAGGAATCCTCTAAATTTATTCTACTGATTAATTGCAGTACGATCGTATTTTAGAAGTTAAATAAGACAGTGACCTCTGCAAGCGGGGAAAATGAATGTGTTGTGCGTACGGAGAGACTCACCGGTAGTCGAAGCAGAGACGAAGACTAGAAGTAGCATTTTATGGTGTAACAGTGGAAATTGAATAGTGTATTCCACGGTTTGCAATGACTTAATTGGCGGTATGGGTGCAATTCCCTTTCTCACTTCCGCATCCCTTCCTTCATTTGCCTCCCTCTGCGTCACGCGTGACGTCCGCAGCAGCCGTCGTGTTTTCGTCTTCTCTTGACTTTCGGTGGATATAGCACATTTCGGAGAGTTCAACGCGCGCACGTGAATAATTTTGGAGACATTTGTGGGTTACCTAGAAAAGGTTCACTATTCGTGCGATCGCTTTCTTCCAAATGCCGCGTGATTCTTCACTCTTCTTTCGACATCTCTTACTTTTCACTCATCCATTCGCTATTTTTACATTATTGGGTACGCTGTCCAGACATCCCGATTTTCTGGGTTTGTGTCTGACTTCAATCGCCTATCCAGGTGTCCCGAAAACCATTTTACACCCAAAAGTCTCAATATTAGGGTTACATTTGAATAACTTCAGCGCTTATTAGCAGATATGAGGAATTTTCTTGTAACTGCGTTTATCGATAAACGTGATATGATCTTGTGTTACTAGTTTCGTAAAATACAAGAGAGTTTTTAGCTTATATGACTTTGCAAAGAGTACACCTAAGTAAGAGAGATACGTTAATCTGAATCCCTAACTACAAGAATGAATGCAATATGCCTTCATCCCGATAATGTCCCGGATTTTCTATCAACGATGCAGTGCGTGTCCCGGTTTTGCACCATCGGTTTCAAGAAACTCTGCTCTTATCGTATTACACTACTTACATTTGCTTCAAACAAGTTGTTGGAGCAATTAAAGCACTATTACATTCTGTCTGCTTCGTGTGGTTGTTTTTCCAACGGAATGAAATTGTCACACATTTACTCATTTCTTTCGCTTCATCATCCATCGTTTCATAGCTTTGCACCGTATCATATTTTTCAATTCATACTTAATCGACTTATATCTCATTCCGAAATAAAATATAAAAATATAATATAAATAGAATATAGAATCTTTGTTAATACATCCATTGTATATTTGTTATACTATATCCTAAGAACTTTAATACAAATATTTTGACATCTTTTCGTCATTACCATCATAAGATTTGAGCAGTTTTTCTGCACTTGCTTTATGGTACTTTCTGCAGCAATTTTTTTTTTAGCATTGCTTAGGTTTTTAGATCCACAACATTTTCTAATTTATTCTTACTCTGTCTGAGGATGGCTTAAACCATAGTCAGGGAACGCGCTCCCTTGTTACGGAAGCATATATTATATATGAAGAACATCATGATAATTAAAGGAAAAAGTATCTACTAGTAGGGTAGTATCTACGTAGGGATCCAAATCCTTACAATATCAATGAATAACTTTTATTGTGTACGCTTGCGTGTAAGTCGACTTCCTGAATTTTACATAACATTTCCGTTATTCACGTACAGTATTCACGTACACGTATTCGGTATAGTGCGCAAGAGAAGTAAATAACTGTATACAAACAGACTTCCAAAATTATTAATTACAGTTTATGTAACTCCAGTAAATTAACATCGTTTATATTTTGTGGACTTTTTCTAAATGCAAATTCTCAAGGAATAACGGCTGAAAGGATTACGAGTTAACATATCTAGTTGAAACTTTGAAATTCTTAAGATTCAATACTTTTGTAGAAGAACATTAAAACGCTCCATTAGAGTGAACTTTTTACTATACCACAGAAAAACAACCTACACACGACCATGGTTTCGTAGCATGGCTACATCATCAGCTCTAACTTTTGTAGAAGTATAAAATTAGTAGGACACTAATATATGATTTGCAAGCTTCGAATATTCGGAAGTGGAACTGATTTTATCGACCGACATAAAGTCGAAAAAATGTTTCATTTCGAGGAACCGATGAATATTAAGTCACATTTTCTGTCGATTAATGCTATGAACGTTTAATATGATGGGTGCCATCCCGTGTATTGGCAGATTGTGGGTGTTTTTCATCGATATTATACATTTAAAGTCGACCTTTCAAGAGATTGTATGGCCACGGATATGTTAACCTTAAGAGAATCCAGATTGTCTCTCACCGAGTGACTCCGAACAGAGTCCACTCTTACGCTTTTTTTATTTGTCGCTATCTTCGTTGCTATAATTTTCCATTCCCCAAATCATGGACGTAGATAACTCATTCAATCATTCTTTTTCCATTAAAGACTTCGAACGACTGATCTTCTAAATGAGCCGTCGGAAGATAGCAACCGTTGGGCGAAGGATGAAAGATGCAACGCATTCCGTCAGTAGATTCGAATGAAAGGGGGCGATGGGAAGGGGGCTGTGGTTAGCCGCACCCCCACTTGTCCTTTTGCGCTAGTTGCCTCGTCCTGCCCCTCCAGCGACCTCGGCAGCCGCGTCGGCCAAGTTTCTCCCCAAGGAGAAGCTAAAGAGGTCCCCCGCCAACAACTAGAGCACTGGAACGCCAAGGTAACGCTTATGACGTCAGCGCGGCGTGCACCAGCCGAGGTCAATGACACGAACGCGCACCACCAGCAAAAGTGTTCCTCCGATCTTCGCAGCCACTCGTCTTTCGATCCGAAAAGCAGTCGAGAAATCGCTCATATCTTGAGATTAGAAGGTGGGACTCTGCATGATTCACTCATAGAAGGGAAGGATTTAGTGACTTAAAACTATCTAATTAGCTTAAGAAACGCGAAATAGTGAAAGAGAACAATGTGGGAGAGTAAGGCCGTTTTCAACGACTAGATTAAATATTAAACATTATTTAACGTAAAGATATTATTCCAACGATGAGATTCTTACATCTTAAAAGTTAGATGAAATAATGGAAAATGTTAATAACGCTTTCCTTAGGAAGTTCAATGTATAAGAACCCATAGATTCTTTCTATGTCAAAATGGGTGACATTTTATTTTCAAAATAAATAAGTAGCTTACTTACGATTCATTTCAAAGTGCGAGAAGATAAAACTTCTTCTTGTAAGATATTACGAAAGCCGATTATACGCTTTTAATGTTTGTTCTCCAACAATAAATTGTAAAATATAGCAATTATTTCACCCACCCTTAATTCTTTCTACTATTTCCTTGCACCGGAGAGTCTTTTAAAAAATTTAACTTTGAAATATTTCTCTAAGTGGGGCTTTGTAGCATATTACCTCACGATTTCCAACTTTTATCCAAACCCTCGGATAATCTATTTCACTGAACTTTTTATTCGCTCTGTACGCGTCTGAAGTTTTCGAAAACTTTTCGGTTATTCCTCTGTTATATTTGCCTCGCATTAAACTGTTTCTGAAGAGACGCTAGAATGGAGCAGTTCCTTTCTCTACGCCGTGCACTTTTGCCCTTTTACTCTAGCAACCTCCTTCCACATCCTCTTCCTCTCCACGGAAAAAGCGACCGTGTTCTTCTCACGAGGGGATTGATCGCGTCGCTTCCCGTTCTATACCGTTGGAGATTTCGACGGCTGCTGCTCTTGCTTTCCACGCCGCCCGAGGAAATCCGTTTCTCTATTTCGGGACACTTCTGAATTATTCCTATTCGCATACATACGCACATATCAATCGTGCTCATCCCTTTCGGGGAAAGTATTGTATTAGAGGTGGACATCCAACTTTGTGTTCTATGCGGACTTTTATTCGCTTCTTCAAACTAAAGCTTCAATTGTCAATTACCATTCTCGCACATTACTTAAAGTGACAATAAAATATATACTAAATGGAATTGATCAGCGATTGAGTTAGTTTTCCTTCGCGAAATGTCAGTGGTAATGCATTTGAATGTAGGCAATCGTCTTCAATTTAAGGGTTAGATGTAAGAAGAGACTAATTAGTCTCAATCTCGCCCGTAAATAAAGACGCTTTATTATTATTATTATCGTCCCCCGAGTGCGATTTGATGATTTTCTATGCGACCTAGTGGTTTCTTAGTCGTCTATTTGTTGAAGAAAGTTCCTCATTTTCATTTTAGACGATATGAACTTCCAGACGAATTTCGCAGCATTCTCATTCGTATTACTTCTCGTACGTCTTCAGTTGTTCTATAGACTTCTCTATTTCCTTCGACGTCTTAGTCACCACATTCAGACAGTTTATGTCTCTGTCTGCCTCTTCCTTTTTAGATAATTCACAATCATTATCCTTCTCCTCTCACAAATCTTTTCTATATCCCCTTTTCGAACGCAATGATCGCACAGATAATCTCTTTCAGCTCTCATTCCTTCATTCTTCATTGATTACTGACTCTCCCTGTTTTTACTTCAACGTATTCCATTCCAATGGCAATTTTACTCCTGGAAATATCCTATTCTGCGAGTGCAAGCTCACTTCTCACTGTTCGGCCTCATTCTTCACTTCCTGACAACAGCAAGTAATTTCTACCTCTGTCCATCTTTGTATATGCTTCGGAAATAATATTTGTCTCCAAAATTTAAAATGAATTTTATTAGCCGAATACGCCGTTGTCAACCGGCTTGATGAGTGAGCAGTTTCTGCCATCATATCTTGATTATTAGAATATTTCTCATTTATATTTTGTTACAATGTAGAGGGGAATCTATCTTTTATTTACTTTCCTTTCAGTCTTGTTCATACCTGTTATGATATGAAAGTGAGGTATGAGTGATGTTGAAATCATCTCGGTCACTCCTTTGTGAATACTATGGGATGTGTTATTTATAGGATCATTAAACTGCAAATTTTCCTCTCGGAGTATTCCAACTCAGTGAGGATGGCAATAACAAACTACGTCACTCCTTATCCTGCCTAGTGTGCCTCATTCCCTCTTAAAAGCTTTTGGTGGATGATGATGAATGGGGTGATGACCCAGCCAGCCTTCCGGCTAATTATTTTACTGACATATAATTGTTCAATCCATTAGTTTCCGATAAACGTATCAATAAACGTTTACAAGTGTTTATTAATAAAGAAAAGAAATTAGGAACACGGCTGTTAATGAATTAGAGGTTTAAAAACACTCCGTAAGCTGTACGTCGGCAGGTGGAACTCGCGTTTTAGACAAACGGGAAACTTCGGATTACCGATTTCGGAGAGAAACGCTATTCCTATTTCGAAGCCCTTGAGAATGGAGACATTGTTTACGAAATTTACGTAGGGATTTTTCCAGAAATCGGTAATTCGGAGCTTCCCATTTGTCTCTAAACGCGAGTTCCGCCTGCCGACGTAAGACTTATGGAGTATTTTTAAACCTCCAATTTATCAATAAACATTTGCAAGTGTTTCGTTGGTGACGCAATTAATGGAATAGACGGCAAAATCTACGTCTGAAATCAACGCCGAGGAGGAAGAGCGTCTGTTACGGCAGAGGGTTGGGTGGCCTACCTCACTGTGGAGGTCACTCGCGGTCTTTGTGCCACTTCTTATTTGCTCACCGCAGCATTCGCCCTCTGCTGAAATCGACAATTCATGGCTCGAAGCCCGAATATTGGAAAAACCCCTGCAGTTTAAGATTTGTCCCGAAAATTGCTTATTGGTCCAGACTAAATGCAGATATGCACTGTTATTGTTAAGTCGAAGTTCTGTCGCGCGGCCGAATTTCATTCTTGAGATTTCTGTTGGAACCGCGCGATCTGGAATTAAAGGAATGGTGCGGTATTTTCTGAATGATCGAGTGAGTAAAGATAATCCAGTTATGGCCGTTATTACTATTTCGGTTAAATTATTCATCGAAGTAATACCGCTCGGTAAATGCGAAGGAAAAGTCCATGAGCGAAGTTACTTTGATTTCGTATGGTCTCACCAGAGGAGTACCATAGTGTACGGGCCGACAAGTGTTGTATTCGGGAAATAGAAAAGGTGCAGCGAAAGGCGATATGTTTCCTAAAGAATTGTTGCGACCAATCAGTGAGCGTTACTCAGATGCATCAGGAGGAAGGATGGGAATCTTTAGCAGATAGACAATTTTAAAAAAGGCTTAATTAATTTAATAAGTTCAAAGAAAGTACTTCTTTAGAAGATGTAACCGATATTGTGTGACCTTCCTGTGACATAGAACGTTCTGATTCTGAGACAAAGATCAGAGAAATAGACGCCAGAACTAGTCTTTTCGATAATTCACTTTTTTCCGCGAACGATACGCGAAAGTAATCGGTTAGGGAAGTAGAATCATGAAGCATGAACCCCCTGCTATACGCCGAATGGCGCGTATGTAGATCTAGTTTAAGAGAAATATTGCTTCTGGTTATGTATTATGGCTACCATAGGTCGATCGATTGGGGGTGTGGATAATGTAACAGTTACAGACGTGTGAAATAATGCTAGCATGTTTGCTTATTGCTCTGCTATTAGTTTTAATCTTTCTGTTTACTTTGAACGGTCCTTATTTATCCGAAAAGGAGATTAAGTACCAAGCGTTTAAGGGGAACTATTTTGTTAATTCTTTATGAATTTGGTTTTCTAAAATACTCTTACCAGAATTCAAAATATCTTTCAGATCCCCAATAACAAATGTTTTTCCATATCTTAATTAATACAAATACAGGTTGTGTGCAGCGGGTTCAAGAGGCAATTAGTTATTGCATTTATCGACAAATGGAATGACTGCCAGTATCGTATACTAATCAATATCACAATCTTAATTGATAGCCAATAACTATAGTGAGTAATTTGCGGGACAAATTGCAAACTGCAGAGTTTACCAAACATCTTCACATATAATGTTTGGCATTTGAATACATTAATATTTAACTCACATTTATTATTAATTAATTATTAATGATGCAAATATCAATAGTTCTACATTAGAAATGCCAAGTAAGTTTGAGACAAGAGTTATGGAACCTTTTTCTTTCGAAAGGCCGCGTTTACCATTCGGTGGCATATGGAAGGCCGCTCTTGAAACGCATACTACTTACATTCAAATAATTTATCATCGGAACCGTTCATGAAGAAATGAGTTCATTCTCTGAGTTAACTTAAAGAGACATTTTCCACTTTACCTTAACTTGGCGTCATTAGAAAGATTGTAAAAGAAAGTTATTAAAATACGGGCTTTTGTTCCAAGAAGTGAATAAAAGGCCGCATTGAACGCTCAAAAAGGCCGCACCTACCTCTGCTCTATACATTCCAAATACTTGGCATACAAAAATCCTCTTTTTTAACACCTTATTCATTACTTTTACAGTAGAACCGCGAATAACTCTTATTTGAGTTACCTGATTATTTACTGTTCGATTCCTTTGTACTCAAAATGCATATTTGTGGCAGGGCTCACAGATAGCAAAGTGAGCTACGCGTTCGACTTCGGTGAAAGCGGTCCCAGGTTCGATTCCCGGTGGGGGCCTACGTGCGAAATGACCTCACTTTTAACAATACTACTACTATTTGTGGCTTCGTTCTCATAAAGCACTATACACACAGTGGTAAAGGGCATTTGGAATTATGTTCAGAGCTCAATACTTTCGCTGGTGCTAAAACTTCCTCCTCTGAGATTTGTGAATTGGGAGTTAACTTCCCAGGACCATTACTATTTCTTCTGGAGAAGGCAGAGCGAAAGATTAAATAAATAACGTTGGAAGGTTTTGTCATCATTCCCTAGCCTGCAGACCTCAAACTTCTCAAATCTCCGTTATTCTGAAATCATATTTACCAATTAGCGGTTTTTTTGCTATATCTAGCATATTTTTGTTTCCTTTAGCCAATTTTTTCTGGCAATCATGCAAGTTCTGGTTCGTAGACGCACGTCTACGCACTCGCAAAATGATATGTTTAATCAATACAGCAGTATACAGCAGACTCATTTTCAGAATACATTATAAATCAGATTAATGCAAAATCTGAGCTGATTTTATATTTTAACTTCCTTATCAGCAATATATTTCCTGAGTTTGGCGAACCTTTAGCCGCTTCTCATGATACCTTTAGCTACATTTTCAAAAGTAAAGTGGCAACCCTGTTCTCGTACATTTTCAAAGGGAGATGTACCGTATTAGAGGTTGCAATTGGTCCTATTTCTAATTCTTCGTTAGTGAAGAAATCCACCGCTTGCTTTTCGTTGCTCTTCTTCCTACAGATGTTCCATTACAGATAATGGAGCATGCATTTGTCGTATTAACATTGAAATCTCACCCGACAGTGTTCGTTGTCTGATTTACTCGCAGTCAGAACTATACAAATTGATCACCTACAATTTTTTATTTTTTACAAGGAGAGTATTTTGTGCCGGCAACGCAGATTTAGAAGAAACTTGGCAGCTGAATAGACTGCAAAATAAGAATAAAAAATTACCCCTCTTAATAGTGTTAATTTCTAGCGAGTATCTTTCCGTGAAAATAATCAAAATAGCATTAAAATATCCTCACAATTGTACCAATGGCATGAATAAGTCGATGATATTTTGGCAAATAGAGTGATAGGCCTCTAACATTTTATGAAAGCCATGAAAAAGTTTAAAGTAAAATCCAACGCATTTCTTATGAGAGGGATTAGTAAATGTCTAGCGTCGAACCCAGGACCATTTTAGTAGCCTTACTTATTGTTAGCATTACTATGCCACGTCCTCTAACATTACCTTGGAATAGGATTCTATATCTTCCCAAAAAGTCAATAAAAAGTTATTTTGTAAATCGGCACAATGCATTCTTATAGGAAAAACCGGGACTTGGATTTTCTGGGCTCGAACCCATGATAGATTGGTCAGATATTTACTTTTTTCTAGTGTTTGGTTGACGGGCTTCATAAGCCAAAACATCAGCGACTCATAGACTCCAGTGTTTTAGGCTGTGGATCTTAATCGGCTGCTCTACATTTACAATTATGAGGCTATTGTAATACTTTTGGCAATTTTCGGGGAAAACTATTGTTCATAAAATCATATTTCGAAGTAATTTATTACTATCGTCTCGGAATCTATTAAACAACCAAGTGTCATCGAAGTCTAAGTTGTCGGAACTATATACTTAACTAATTAGACTTCCGTAGTAACGTTGCAGCAGGTGGTATCGAAGAGTGTCAATCTACGCCCCCACCGTCATTGCAGGTGGAATGTTCACCAAATGCAGTCATTGAAATCGATAACCGAAGATGTCGACTTGTTTCATTAAGAGATTCTATAGGTTTCATAGCAGTGTATCAGAGACGACCAAAACCTTCGGCTGGAAATCTTTAATCTTCTATTATTATCAACTGTAGCTATACTATAGCTACTAAAAGCTATTCTTTTCCCTATAGTATTGGGTATACCCGGTCCTGCAACCATGTCCTGACGAATGGAATTTTTTTCGTGTCTTTTGGTACAGGATGAGGAAAAATGTGTAGTTCATTTACGTTTGTCTCAGTTTTGTTTATGAAAGAGATAATATAAAAGCTACTGATGTATGAGTGATGTGTAATAATGACATTGATTAAGTTATTTCCTTTCTGAATGCTATGAAATTGTTACTTGTAGAGTGATTGTGCTTCATTTACGTGGACTTGCCAGCTTATAACATTCTGTCTCAGCGAGGAAAGCAAACTACATCACTCCTCATTTTGCCTCATCCCCCTTTCTAAAACTTTTCTTTGCTTGTGGTGGAGGGATGAGGTTCAAACCAACCTTCAGGCTGAAGACTAGAGACAGATAAGGTATACAAATCAGGTAGTCAATTAGGGAGTTCGGTATTTTCACAACCCCTGCCATACGCCATATGGCGGCTTAATAATGTAAATGTACATACATTCTGTACATTTTCAGTACCAGTAATATATTATTTGATAAAGATGCCTTAGGCACTTTTCCTAGGTAGATATCAGATGCCATCTGTCATGTTAGAAAAGGGTAGACGAATAATGTACAACTGGCTGAAAAGCTTTAACTTGTTCTTGGCTTTGTTGAAAATGGAACATATTTTAAAAAGACATGATTGTGCGTTGTTACTTGTAATACTTATTGCTAGAGGTACATTACAGGCTCTTTACTTGAAGTCTTTGACGTTTTCACAGAATCGAACTTTGTTGGTTAGCGGCTATATTCATTGAAATTTCCCAATTAAATGAAGATATGGTCCTGTATCCGAAGTTATGCAAGTAACATAGGCATACTTGATATATGTTTTTACAGAATTGAAGACGTGGGAAGATAACATGGACGAAAAGGTTTAAATCTCCTGCAACACAGATGAAAGAGGACGTGTAAAGAGAGGGAAGTTAGAGAAGGAATTGCTAAGGGATATCATGGAGTAATCACGAAGCTCCTAAAGCTATGCGTATTCATTTCTCTGTCCTATCAATTTTGTCCATATCTCTTCTAGCATTTAACGAAAAGATTTCGACTCATTTGGTTGATTCTCATCAATTCGTTGATTTGTTTGCAGCTGCTCTCGAATCGCTGTTGTGCCTTCATTTCTCCATAGGACTAGCAATGGACGTCATTTATCATTTGCTGTATAAATTGCAGTCTCCCTTTGCTTCTTCTTCCCTTAATATATCCTTCCAGTATAGTTTCCACAATTCCCTCGCGGAATATGACTGATAAGTTAGAACTTCTTTCCACGATATTATTCCGAACTTTGTCTTTACTAACCTTACCGACCCACGGCATAATCAATTTTTTCCTAAACATCACATTTCGAATGATTCAAGCCTTTTCTTCTATTGTCCATGTCTCGCAGCCATATAATGCTATGCTCCATATTTAGGAACCTTACTCTTGTTTTCAGGATGATTATTTTGGTAGTCAGCAACTTATATTTATTATTAAATGCGCCCTTTGCTTGTCCAATTATACTTAAAATATCTCTCCTACTCCGCCCATCCTCAGTGATCACCAGGGATGAACAATTCCCTTTATCCTCTGTCCATTTAATGATACGTTTGCACCATCCTGCCCATACTTATCTCCTGTCGACACTTCCTATCGTGGTTGATTCTGCAAAACATAAAATCGTGGCCTACCTCGCGGTCTTCTGTCTCACCAAAACACCGATCCCTTGTCGAATGAGCTTTGTCTTTTCAATGAAATCTAATGAGGCAGCGTTACCTCTGAAAGCTCTCAGCACCTCTTGATTAGCATTTCTTGGGGCCCAACTGTTATTGGTGAAGGAACTATGAAAAAAGATGGCGAATTGCGTGGGATCGACTGATTACTTTGCGATATCTAGGATTTGATACTCTTCACAAGTGCCTCTCTCTAGCTATGTCCAATTTGAATTCCGTTATTGCAATTGCATTCCAATCCACCACGAAGCTTTGTCGGCTCAAGTGAAATTTCAAGTCGAAAATTTTAATATTCTTGTCACAGAATTCCGTAAAGTGAATAAATATCTCGGAAAAGCGTAGTTTCTGTAGAGTAGTCAGCTCGAAGTAACAACTCTACCTTGAGCAATCATGAACTTTAGATAGGGAATGAGGCATAGTAGAAAAAGTGGGGGATGAGGTATGGGGATTATTCTCTTACATAACTCACTGATCCAGATTGATATAAGTGGAAAAATACCTCGAAAATGCAGCGCAAAGACCCTGTAAGTAACGCTAATCGTATTACTTAAATTGGATAAGAAAGGAAAGAAACTGGATTTATAACATAGCATTTCATTTAAAAAATATTGTTCCGCGTATCCGTCTATGTCTATGTCTATGTGTATACCCTGCTAGCCACCTTTTGCATGCACCAAGACTCTATTTACCTAGTCGATTACTTTCGCGTATCTTTCGCGGAAAAAACGAATTCTTGAATCGGTTCGTTTTCGCATCTATTTCTCTTATTTTCCTCGCTGTATCGGAGCGGCCTATATAGCAGGGAGGGCGCATTATGTCCGCGACGTCTTCCGAGAACGTGGTTTCTCTAAACTTATTTAATAAATTTATCCTTAGTGTTAATCTTCTTTTTTCTAATGATTCCCATCCCGCGTTCTTGAGCATCTCAGTAACGCTTACTGATTTATCATAGCAATTCTTCACGAAACGTATCGCTTTTCGTTGCACCTTTTCTATTTCTCGAATACAGCACTTGTCGGCTGGGTCCCATACACTACATGCATACTCAAGGTGAGGCCTGACTAACGCGAAGTAACAACGCTCGCGGACTTTTTCTTCGCTTCTTCCGACTATTCTCTTAACAAAACCGAGTTTCTTAAAAGCCTTTCCACATATGTTATGGATGTGGGCACTCCATGATAAGTTATTAGTAAGGGTCACTCCTAGATATTTCACCGATTCTTCCGTTATTAAGTTTTTCCCTTGGAGGCTATACGAGTAATCTTTAGTTATCGATTTTCTTTCAAAGAAGTTAATTACTGAACATTTATCTACATTTAGCTCCAATTGCCAATCATCGCACCATTTTGCAATTTTATTTAAGTCATTCGAAAGGATCAATGTATCCTCTTCTCTCTCAATCTCCCTGTAAATTACCGTATCGTCCGCAAATATCCTAACTTTACTACCGATTATTTTGCTAAGATCGTTGATATATATTAAAAAAAGTATCGGCCCGATTACGCTTCCCTGCGGGACGCCTGAGGTTACCTTAACTAGGTTGGAGCTAATTCCATCAAGTACTACGCGTTGCTCTCTGTCGGAGAGGAAGTCTTTTATCCACTCTATTACTTCTGCATTGATGCCCGCAAGTTTTAATTTGTACAATAATTTTTGATGGGGGACCTTGTCGAATGCTTTCCGAAAATCTAAAAATATCGCATCGACTTGCTTTTTATTTTCCGCAGATTTCAGGACATCGTGGACTAATAATGCCAGCTGAGTCTCGCATGATCGAGTCTTACGAAAACCATGTTGGTGCCTAGCTATAAAATTGGACGTTTCGAGAAAACTCATTAGGGAACTAGCAATTATATGTTCCATTATTTTACCGCTCAGTGATGTTAAGGAGATAGGCCTGTAATTCGCTGGATCCTCCTTTAAGCCGCTTTTAAATATAGGAGTGACATTCGCAATTTTCCAATCTTTCGGGACCTTACCTTCGCTCATAGATTTATCGAATATAACTTTAAGAAAAGGTGCCGCGCTCTCTGCTACTTCCTTGAATACTCGAGCTGGTATATCTTCGGGGCCAGGGGCTTTATTCGGTTTGATCTGTCGCAACAACTTAATGATTCCGTCTTCTCCGATGGAGATTTTCGACATTGCTTCAGGCGTATCAAAATTATGTATAGGTTCTAATGTGTTGTTAGACGTGAAAACGCTACGGAAAAACTCATTTAAGACATTTGCCTTGCCCTTTGCATCGTTAATTACATTACCGCTTTTATCTTTCAACGATCCTACCGTTTGCTCTTTTCCCTGGACCTCACGCACGTACGACCAAAAAGCTTTCGGGTCTTCGTCTAGGTATTCGCATAAAATCTTCTTTTTAAACTGGCGGAGGGCATCTCCCATAGTACGTTTCGTTACTGATTTAGCTTCTTTATATTCGCTCTTAATTTTATCCGTGGTGATATTGTTTGGGAGCCTCGCAACGGTTTTTAATTTGGAATGTAAACGCCTTTGTATCTTTAGAGCTTTTCTCGTTTCTTTGTTATACCATCGAGGTTCATTGGTTTGTTTCGAAAGTTTGGAGGGAACAAATTTATCCATGAGGTTACGCATTTCCCTTACAAAGAGGTTCCAAGTGTCCTCTGTATTTAAACGCTTCGCGCGCGTTTCGTACGCTGGAAAATCGGATACGAGTTTATTACGAAATCCCTCAAAATCAGCTCTTGAGTAAAGATATACTTTGCGTTTAGGTTTTCTATGCCTTACCAAGTTTATGTCAAAATCTGTAATTACGGCTCTATGATCGGAAAGTCCATCACAAACAGATGTGTTTATTATTCGCTCGGGCATGTTGGTGAGAAGGAGATCTAATATATTTAATTCCCTGGTAGGCTCTTTAACTATCTGGTGTAACGAATTTTTTTGCATTATGTTTAATAAAGTTCTGCAAGAGTCACTGTCACGAGCTGTTTTCTTAACCGTGTGGTTTTGCCAATCGATATCTGGTAGATTAAAATCACCACCAATTAAAACTATGCTACTGTTATTTTTACGAGAATAAAAGTTTACTTCTTCATTTAGGCTACGCAAAACCTGGCGTGAGGAGTTAGGTGGTCTGTAAAACGCGCATATATTTAGATTTGGCTTATTGCACTGCATAATAGTGCACCAGACGCTCTCGATGCCGCTGTTTGGAAATGTATTGGAACTGCTCCGTAAGAAACTTTTAACCGCTATAAATACTCCACCACCCATTTTTTCCGCACGGTCCTTACGATAGATTTTAAAGTCTTCCGGAAATATTTCATGGTCGTTAATATCGTCAGTGAGCCAGCTTTCTGTACCTATAATTACGTCGGAATCGTTACTTCGGATAAAATGTTCGAGATCGGCGACTTTGTTTTTAATGCTCCTACAATTTATAATAGCAATCGATAGATTATTTACGTTGGAAGTCCGAGTGTCGCTCTGAGGATCAGTTTCGCTTTGCCTATTAAGATTAAGTTTATTCTCTTGATTTACTAAATCGAATTTTTCTTCGGATCCACTTAAATTAGGAGCATACCCGCTTGTCCCTTGAATAGAAAAATTAAGTTACCGAAGGTGGTTTAAATTTTATTGATCGTTTCCCCAGTCATAAAGTGAAATGTTCATCATCAATTGCACTAAAACACCGCTCTTTTTGTGTATTCTTCTTATTAGTTCTAAAAGTTGACGATTAACCTCTACAAGAATATGAAGCAACATTAATTGCAAACATTTTCCTTTTTGTTCGCGCTATTTCAATTAAAAAAAACGATTTTGTGTATAAATTATGTTAATATTTTGTAAAACGAACAGATGGTGGCAAATAATTTTTCCGTGGATGTTCTTATGATCTCCCGATAAATGTGCAACGCGGTTATATGAATTGTTAGCTAATTTTGAAAAAGCTAATTCGTTGATATTTTAATGTCAGTATACATCGGTGCATTGAGGCAACATTGAGAGAATTTTCAGAAATATTTCGTTGGTGTTTTATGAAATTAAATTCTATGAAATTTATGTTCACGCTTTTCTTTACCTCAGAATTATTCCATTCGTTATGAGTAACATTTTCATTTTTGACTGAGAGAAGTTTGTCTGACTGTGAGCAAAATGTCTTTGTTTCTAAGGAGTGTGTGTGTGTGTGCTTAATTTCGGGTTATTTGCGATCTGTAGCAAATGATTAATATACTTCTGTAGCAAATACAAGCAAAAATAAATCTATATGATTGAATACTTTGGCCGATCCGACAGTGAGCGTAAAATAAGAGAAATAGACGCGAGGACAAGTCGTTTTAGGGACTCTTCTTTCCGCGAACGATACGCGATAATAATAAATTAAAGAAGTAATTCTACTCTTGGTGTTTACACCCCCTGCCACACGCCGGAAGACGGCTTGCAGGATATTTATGTAGATGTAGATGATAACAAACGAGATAGGGAATGAAATATTTTCAAGATTGGAATTTTCTTAACTACTCCTATATGTAACGAATGGATTGTAATTACTATAAAATATTTATATTCGCGATCACATAGACAATGTGCATTTAACCGAATCAAATCTAGCGAATGATTGAAAATTCCAAACTTGATTTTTCAATTGCTTCCGAACACACTTTGTCATCATCTGACACTTGAAACTGAAATTGGTTGGAATGAGGGACAGTTCCCACTCACCGGATATCCAAGTGGGTAGCGCGTTCGTCTTCATGAAAGCGAAAGCGGTCAAGGGTTCGATTCCCGGAGGTGGCCAACATTAATCGGTGTTCACCCCGCATTGTAATGAACATGGGTAGCTATCTGAATTAAGAGGTCCCGTAAAAGCCAAATACGACGGAAGTCGATGTGCTGACCACGTGTCATCCACTGTAAATGCCGCCAGTCTCTGCCCTATCCCTCAATGGGATGCCGCTCCATTGACTTTCAATTTAAGTTCTTCACTCATCCGCTATGCAGTCCAACAAAGTTAATAAGACTTGTTCCAGCATTTATCATATAATCAAAATTAGCCTTCGCGGTTTTCTTCTGAAGAAAATCTCTTTCGGTTGATTCTATACTATGCTACGATCGTGTGGAATCAGATTATGAATCAACTAGTGTTAAAAAACATTCTACTCTTCATCGATACGCTGAAAGCCACCTTTGAATAAAACTAAACCATTTGATGGAGAGATGTGGTCTTTTTCATTTGACATTTCTCTATACATTACCGAGTCACCCGCAAGAATGTCGCTACTATATTTAAAGAAAAGAAGAGGTTGAATTTTGCTGCCCTGAAGGACGCCTGAGATGACGGAAATTGCTCGAGATAACATATCAAGTAGAGAATGTTTCGTCCAGTCAGTTACTACCCTTAGTTAGTTAATACACTTTAACTTCTATTTGTTCATTAAATTGTATCGAGGGACTCTGTCGAAACCATCTTGAAATCAAGAAAAATTGCGCCCACTTGCCTTTTACTCTCATCAGACTTTAAGATGTCGTGAACGAATAGTACAAGTTGAGTAATGTTCTTTTGTTTGTTGTTTTGGAACGGAATATTCCTAAACGAAAATTGGCTGCTAAAGATATTTCAGAATTGAATAAGTCACTTCAACCTTAAAACCTCAGACTGAAATTATTGTATCGTTTAAAAAGAAATTTTGAAATATTCTGATGTGGTATTAGGATGAACACTTTACATGTAAAACTGCAGAGATAGTGGCTAGGGTAGAAGTTGATGCTTGATAAAGTACGGAATTGCCTCTGTTCTCAGTATGAAATGTACATGGATTTAGTCGGCGTAAAATATATTCGATTCAAGGCTTATTTTATTCATAGTCGCGAGGTTATGTTAAGTGAACAATCTGATGACAGCGAAAAAGAAAAGTTTAACAAAATCTAGAGCTCACATAATTCAGATAAAATTTTCCAAAAATGTCGAATCTAGAACAAAGATTGTGAAAATCTGGTCAGCCATTACGGATTTATATTCACCAATTATGGTATTTTTAATATTAAGGTCTTTATTAAGGAGAGAGAGAGATCTCTTCTTCCATCTAACCTGTCGTCAATGTTATTATTAAAACAATAATACATTTGTAAATAGAAATTGAGAGAAAAACATAAGAAGAATTTGTGGATGTAAAAAACCTAAGAAGTTACTTAAGAAAAAATATCTCCACAACAGGAAAACACCCACAAAGAAGGGGGTGTGAAAAACCTACGTACATCTACTGATAGTACAATCCAAAAGATGTGAAGGAAACTATGCAAAATCACTTTAGCAGTACTGTAACAATAATTCACTAAAACTAATTCACTAAAGCAATAAAAATCATAAAAATAGCATTTTTAAGAAAACGTCCCTAAAATTAAATTCCTTCAAAAATTCAAGTAATACTGCTCAATGGAGAAGTTACCGAAGAAGCATTAAAAGGAAATCTAAATTAATTGAGTTCAGAGTTTACAATCGACAATGAATAGAAATCTTTAACAAAGTGCGATAATTCTATCCGTTACTTGTCTAAAGATGCAGAGGCGTATGGCGTAATTTAGAGTATTGACGTTCCTTGGCTCAGAGCGTTCGTGAAAACACTTTCGCTGTAGCGCTCTCGTGGGTTCTTTGACCTTTCGCCGAGTTGAATCGCCTTTCGAAGAGGGAAAGTGACCTCGACGCCAATGTCAATGGCACTGCCGCAATAAACTCTCCGCTCTTTTCGGTAGCCAAAAGCAGTAAAAATATTGGAGAAGAAGGTAATTAGCCTCAGCAGCGGTCACTTGTCTCCTACCGGGTTTTAGAGGCTCTCGAAAGTGAAGGTTGCCCTTTGTTCGCACCTCTTTGTAGCTTCCGAAGACACTATACAGTGCACCGCTTTTGGATCCGTTTGCTCCAAGTATTTGTGGTCGTAAAATGTAGCGGATTGCAAATAGTGGGGTCATTTACAAGAGTACGTGGCACTTGCTGAGAACAGGTCAATGTTTTGGAAGGAGCGGTAACGGGGAAGGAGACAATGTGGAGGTCAGGCGGAGTTTGACGGCTCACAGATTTTTAGATTTTAACACCGAGAGTAAGGCGAAAGTGCTTCTGGCTCTAATCAGCCTGGATAATAGTTGGTTCATCAACCCTCCAGCTATAACAACCAAAAGATTTGTGGAAGGAGTGAGGTACACTAGGCATGATGAGGAGTGAGGTATTTTGATTTCGTCTCACGAGTTAGAATTGTACGAGTGGAAACAGTCCAGGTAATTGCAACACAATGACAATACGTGAACTCGGCAATCAATGAGGATTGTCCACGATGGATGCCTTCGTTTAGCATCACTCATACATCACTAGTGTTGATGTAAACACAGCCACGCAATGGACTAAAGAATGAATTCCTTCTTTGCAGTGCCAACTAATGGACATTATCTTTGGATTTCCATCGCCGATCTGAGGCGAACTCTTCCGCGATGGGCCAACGACCGGCGAAGGACGAATCCTAATTAAACGCGGAATTCTTCAACTCTGTCCTTGGACAGGTTTCGTTTGAACTCCGATGCCTTTCTCCTTCCTCGCGTCCCGTCACTTCTCGGGAATTCCTCGCCTTTTTCTCATTCCCGAGTCCCGAGAAAATTTGTTCGGGAAAATAAATAATGCAAATTTTGAACAAAATCTGGAATGGAATCGGAGGTAAAAAACGTTTTTGCATATTTTTTTTTAGCGAAATGAATTCAAAAACCACACCATTCTTTCCATGTTAATTAGTTTAATTATGCGTGAAGTTCGTTTTTAACGGACGTTCATAGATTATATAAGAATCTTTAATGGTAACGTAAATATTTGAATCCAAGTGTCGTGTATTCAGATGCCGTCTTGAAATGGTTTCATTTATGCACATCCCCAATATAGACTGAGGAATACTTAGGCTGACGGAAAATATGTGCGACTAAAGTTTCTCTAAATGAAAATCAGGGAACTGTTTAAGGGAGAATTATTGCCTGTTTATTACAACTTAACAACAGATAGCTCATCGCTTAAACTTTAAGATGCACAGTCAGTCGTCTCTATAAAGTTTCTGAGGACGAGTATTTTCCCCTTTTATAATCACTTAAATGTACCACTGAACGTAAGAAGATTAATCTCACTATCAATAGTTGACTACTCACAAAAAATCACTTATAAATATTACAATGCTATCCATATCAATAGAAGCATCAATATTCTCTGAAAATTTGCAATATATTTTATCGAATCTTATTTATTTTGGTAGACGATTAGAAGCAGAGAAACCCTGAAGAAATAATACTACACATCAATGCTTGGGAATGAACCCTTTTCTCTCGGTGTTCATTCGATTCTGTTCTTTCTTTGAATTTATTAATCAAATTTGCTTTTTAAAAAATCCCAGAAAAACTGAACCATGGACACGTTACAATGAATCTGATTTGAAATTAACATTTGATGCGATTCCGGTTCAGAGCAAAGTAATATCGCTTATAGAGGAGCTGATCCTGTGTTCGACTCTGGCGACCCTGTTTTCTTCAGGGAAGACAGGTGAAGTTCGTTTTTAACGGACATTCATAGATTATATAAGAATCTTTAATAACGTAAACATTTGAAGAAAACAGGGTTTGCTTCTTGCAACCCTTACCCTTCGATAAGGGTTGCAGAAGCCAAATTGTTTCCCAACATGAATCATTAAAGTTTTAGCAAGGAGTTGAAAAATCTTCTCATGTATCCCGCAAGCCACCTTTCGGAGTGTGGCAGGGGGTGCATGTACTACAATGACTTTAAAAATCGGCTACCTTCACTTATCGTTCGCGGAAAATATGGATTCTTGTGACACTGGTTATAGCATCTATTTATCTCGCAGTATCCAGCGGCCTATGTAACCGGGAGGACGCATAACATCAGCTACAGTTTCTAAAAACGTAATTTCTTTGAACTTATTAAGTAAATTAAGCCTTCTTTTAAATCGTCTAGAGATTCCCATCCTATGTCCTGAAGCGTCTGAGTAACGAATACTGATCTGCCGGATCAATTTTTTTATGAAACGTATCGCCATTCGCTTTTTCAATTCAGGAAACATAATATTTTCTTTAGGAACCCATACACTATATGCATACTCAAGTTCAAGCCTAAATAACATCACTCACCAACTTTTTATTCGCTCCTACCGACCATTTCTTTCTCTTCACAGAAGCATTCGGTCTTTCCTTCATTCATTTCTATTTCTACTGAGCTTCTTAAAATGTTTAAATATTGTGGTTCAAAATTTCATAATGTTATCCATGTTTGAATAAAATTCTGACAAGTGTTAAATGCAAGAAGGGATTCTCTAATCCCAATTTCGCTCAATAAAGGCGTTTGTATTGCATTGCAATGTATTCTCTTGGAGAATAGGAGTTTCGTAAGTGCTCGTCGATGTGGGTACCCCATGTTAAGTAATTCGTGAGATTTAATGTGAATGTATTAGTGATGTTAATGGTATTTTTAATAACATTCTGATGTAATTGATAGTTTAGAAACGCCGAGGATCAAGTTCTAGTAATGGCATGGATGTTTCAGTGTCCATTGCTGTCCATATGCAACCTGACAGCAACTGTACACTCAAAGGGCGTTTGTCTGGGTTCCGCGGAGTAAAGATTTGAAAGTATTTTGAACCGTCTTTAATCACGAACAGGAACTGGCGATAGTGAGTGTTGTGATTGGTGACTCGTGACTGCCCCTTGACCGTGAATATATCCGCGCGGCCATTGACTCTTCCACGCACACCAATTTGCCTCAAATATCGCCACTCATTTCACACGGATATTCAGCCGCGGATAATGCGATCTTCTTCTTCCCTTGTTTTAAACTTTTCTTGTGTTTAGTTGTAATTAAATCATGTTTTTCCTCTCCTTGATACTTCGCTATTCAATCTCAATGTACTCTGATATGTTTGTACGTGGTTCTAATGTCTGTTTGGTTGTATGATCAACAAATCGGAGGCTTGTTGGCTACTGTTTTATCTATGAAAAGCTGAGAAAAGGGAATGAGGCAGAATGAGGAATGCAGTAGTCTGCCTTCATTTTCTACACCGAGCCAGAGTGAAATTAATGGTAATGGTGCACCACAATGACCTTACAAATGAAAGTGACGGATATTCACTCAGCAACACTCATACTTGCCTTAGCTTAGCCATAGCTTTCACATTATCACAGTTATCAATGAAACTAATTTTAGAACAACGAAAAATACAAATTCCCTTATGCCAAAAACACAAGAGAAATATACATTTATTCATTGAGATTAGGTAGGATTAATGATTTCACGATATTTTTCTAGGCTCAAAGCACACGATTTGTCCTTCTTTGGAGTCAACATCCTCTATTTTCCTCTCAATGGGACTGAATTCTGTACTCAGTAGCTTCGTATTTTTTCTGTAACTCTTCTTTCTAAGCACATTCATATCAAAAATTGCTCTCTTAAATTCATTCACCCTCCTCTTAAGCCCACTTCCAATTGCTTTCATCGTTTCCGTCTCCCTCTCTCTCTATCTTTATCTCTCCCTAATTTATCCTTTCGTTCGACCAATCAATATTCTGCATTCTTCTTCATAACCATTGGATATCTCTGGATTTTTTCATGCGATTTAGATTTACATTTGTATACCGCGAGCCGCCGTATGGAGTATGGCAGGGGGCGTAAAATCTCTGGAATACATTATTCTGGGCGCCTTTTACTATCCGGAAACAGATACCACCTACCAAAGGGAACGGTCCAGTCGTAGATTTTTAAACATTTTCTTAATAAGACATTCATCAGTTTTATCCTCAACGCATCCCATTGATGGCTGCAACTTCGATGTTGAACTAATTAAATATTGTACGACACTCAAGTGATGTATTTTCATTAAACAAAATGGTACAAACATACAAAATTACATGAGACTCGACAATGAATTGAGATTCTTCACTTCACTTAGTTCTTTCTCTGCATGTAATCTTTTGATATTATGTGCAAAATTTCAAACAAAGCAAGGAAGTGGGTGAAAATTGACAAACGGGATGGAAGAATGGCAGAAGAAGCTTTTAACTCTAATTAATGATTACACAATTATGGACTGTTGATTAGTTAAATGACAATAACATCTTTGTGCTCTGATATGTATTGCATTTCAGATCATTGCTTGTCAGATACTTGTCTTTTATTTTATCGATGGTTTATATAAAGCCACAGTTGGAATTCGTAAAGTATAAGATATCTGCAACTCTTCCCTCTTCGCTGAACGTCGCTTCATTTTCTTGAAAACCTCGATTCCCTTTCTCTCGTCGGTTTTCCTTTCACCTTACTTTCGGAAGAAAGAAGACTTTGCCCCGCAGTTCGTTAACCTTACGTAATTCTTTTTCATTCGTTCCACAAATGCGATTACCTTTCGAAACGGATTGCATATTTGCGCATGCGCATATTCACCGAAGATTAAGTTAAGTATCCAATTTACCAATGAGATGACATAATTTATTGCAGCTCATACGCATTCGTAAAAACCAGAAAATGTCTTTTGGTAACTTTGCATTGCATTGCGTTTCCTCTCATTGTAACTGTGTATTCATAGCATCCTCATCAGCATCATCAGCCATTTTCAACCCGACTTCGGATGTACGTAGGTCCCCCCCGAATGTTATCCAATTCTCCCTATTTTAAGCTTCTCTTTGCCACGTTACCCCTCCGTACTAACGCTTTCTCTGTTCCATCGTTCCTTAGGTCATTTTCTCGGCCTCTTCACATCTCTTGCTGTCTAGTTGAGAACTGCTGCTGACCATCGGTTGTTATTTCTCCTCGCAACATGGCCTGCCCACATCCATTTCAGCGATCTTACCTTATCTATGATGTCTGTCACTCCTGTCATCATCCTCCCCCGGGCGTTTGCTGTCTCTTCTAGTGATTTCAACCATAAACCGTTCCATTCTTTGCTTTGTCTGTAATCGCTGGATTATTGTCGCGTTTAACACTCACTTTTCACTTCCGTAGGTCAAGACTAGTAAATTGCGTTGGTTAAAGGCCTTTCTCTTCAAAGCCATTGGCATTTTTGACTTCAGAATATGTGCAATTTTTCCGAAGGTGCTCCTGTCGGAAGGGTTTTTAATGCTTCTATTTACTTCATAAATCCTGTTGTTTTTTTCCATTCTTATTCATGTGTACGATATACGATCGCATTAATTAGGAGCAAACAGCGATCTCTTGGTCTTGTGACTCTAACAGCAAAAGAATTCTGCAGTAACTTTGTTTTGATTAAGTTAATCCCGCAGAATCTTAATTAACGCAGTCTAAAAAAATATAAGATACATTCTTATGTTGATAGCATTTGATTGAGCTATCTAATTCAGGTCTCTATCGATGTTTAATTTATTTGAATTTTTCCTGCATTGATGACACATACTCTCAAAGGATTTTAGGGTTAATCTCTTCGAATCGATTCGCAGAACGGAATTAGAAAAATATAAGAATGAAATGGCGATGAGGGGATTGGATGATTGTTTCAGAGAAAAATTGATGGATGACGACCGTAAGAAAAAAAGCATGCAAATTGATGATTGTGAAGGCGTTAGAATGCGTCCCGTTTTATCCAGAGCTGTTCAATTTTAGCTACAAGGACAACGACTTTATTCGACGAATTGAGACTGGAATGTCCTTCCATTTAATCCATTTACTGGAATCTTCCATTTAATCGATACAAAAATTAGACGGAATAGCATTAGAAATAAGTTAATCACACAAAAAGGAACAGAGAGTACTAAGGAAATGTACAAATTTTAGTGATTATGTTAGTTGTGTAGTTCTTCTTAGTTTACTTCAGAAATTTCATTTTTCAAGATTCGAATGAAGAATTCCGATAGAGAAAACCGGGGTTTCTGAAACAAAAGAGAGGATGATTCAGAGACTGAGAGTAAATGATTCTATAACTCCGTAAACACGGTGAATCTACATCGACATAAATTCCCCACAAGGTGCCATGTACATACATACCCTACCCCTGCGGCAGGGGGTGCAAAAACCGAGCGTTCGAGTTACCTCTTTAGCTTATTGTTGTCGCGTACCGTTCGCGGAAAAAACGAGTCCCTAAAACGACTTGTCCTCGAATCTATTTCTCTTATTTTACCCCAATTGCCGGATCGGCCGAAGTAGCAGAAGAGGGCCACATAATACGTCTTCCGCAATTGTACCATCTCTGCATTTATCAAGCAATTCGCAGCCTAATCTCATTTCTTTCAAGGATTCCCAACCTGCGTCTGAGAGCATCTGCGTACCGCTTTTTTGTCATGGTATTTTTCAACAAATCGTATCTCCTCGTGCGTGCGAAACGTGGACCTTACGAAAGGAGGACATCAGAAGATTAGAGACCTTCGAGATGTCGGTGTGGCGTAGAATGGAAAGGGTAAATTGGGTTGCTATAAAAACAAACACAGAGGTACTAGAGATGGTCAGGGAAGAAAGGGTTTTAATTGAAATAATTAAACAACGACAGAGGATATGGGTGGGCCAAATATTACTATATATAATATATAAATTACTGCATACTCCAGATTTGGCGTGACCAAGGTGAAATAGCATCGTTCTCTAACCTTTTGTATCGCATCTGCCAACAATGCACTTAAATAAAACTGACCCTCTAAGTTGCTTTAACGCAGATTTATCGAATATGTGTGCTCCAGTTTAAGTTATTTCTAAGGGTGATTCCAAGATGTTCAACTGAGTTGACTATGTATGTACATATATATACATTTCACTAACCTTGTATGGGTGGTTCTGACGCAGTCAGTTGTTTACTTTCGAAGAAATTATCTACAAAGCATTTACTTACATTAATATCTAGTAGCCATTTTTCAGATCACCTTTAAAAATGAACTGGATCATTTGATAATGATAATGAATGCGGCTATCAAACTTATGAAAGTGGCTGAAGCTGAGTTTAAAGTTAAAAGTGTTGTTACAGCAACGTCCTGGATTTCCCTGGTTGAATCATATATTAATAATTAATCCTATAATATATGCTATTATTATATTTATGGTAAGTACTGAAGATGAAGATTAGTCCCCCAGGCTCTATTGATAGTTGCCTTCCGCAAGGAATGTCTGGAAAAGTGAGTCGGGTTCGTTTGCAGAGAGGAATAATTTGGAAGGCGGTTAACTATTCCATTTCGGTCGACCACGTGTCATCGACTTGCGGAGGTCGAAGCCCTGCATGGACTGTTACACTTTAACTTGCTCGTATCAATTAAATTCCGGAAGGAAGCGAGCGTGGGTGCTATGAAATGGGTGACGTCAGCGGAGAAAGGTCCTTCGTCATTGGTTACGTGAGAGGTCAATGCTCTGGACCGCCGCCCCACTTACTTTCTACCGATTCCTACGCCGCCATTTTCTACGAAACGCCGCCACGCATTTTGGTATTTCCCTAATCTCTTCCTCGACTTACTAAGGGCTCATCTTTAGTTGCGAATAACACGATGAGAATACCCGTTTCCCTCAATTCACGAGGAGAAATCAAATTGAACGATCGAATCGACACGAATGTTGAAGTGAGACTTGAAACACTCAGCGTTGACATTAACAAGTTCATTTTTCAGTTAAAATTTGCCCTTCCGATGAAACATACGCCACCAAATTTTCAGCAAAATCCCTGATCGTTCTTAATTTTCAATACTTTGAGCGAGAAATAAATGAAAGTATCTGTGCCCGTATTTTTAGAGTCAGTAGCGGATTGTGCTTGTTCTTTCAACAAATAGAATCACCGCCGCTATCTTATGCGATGACATCTTACGTTAATTATTACAAAAGCTTTTGAATGTTACAATAGATAAATGCATTTGAAATCGAATATATTTTTTTTAGCGCTCGAAGGTTTTGATCGTCATTTGTTCTACATTGATCGGGGCTAAATGTTCATATTTAAAGCCAATACGCATCTCCTCAAAGGTCGATTTTATTACTTATTATTATAAATATACGTGGATAGTCAATAATAGTTAATGACAATTTGGCAACAACCCATCATAAATATTCTACATAAAATGCTTACTAGTTAATTACTTATATGAGGGAAAAAAGTAGCCTCGTTTAAGGAATTTGAGCACTCGGGAAAAAACTTGGTGGCTAAATATTTGGTCACCAAAGCTTTTGTGGTGTTAAGAGGCAACTGCCAATCCGGGGCTTCCCAAACAGGGGAGCCCTTAGGGGTAAGGAAGGCTGGGGCTACGATGAATAATAAGTGAATAAGGATATCAAACTATTAAACAATTCCTAAATCAATTTATGGTCTGTCGCCCATTTTGTACAAATTTTCAGATAAAATTGCATCAGTTGATTGAAAAGATTGCATCCACTACCAAACAGGTTCATGCTTTTGTAGCCTTCCGTCAGCAAATTAATACAACCAAAGCTAATATTCACATTTCAATCCACAAACATGAAGAAGTGATGGAAAAGAACCTTTAAATATAAAATGCGAAGAAAAATGTAAAGCTGACCTCTAAATGGTAATTATATAGTCATTCGAGTAAAATAGTGTGATATTTGGGTAAACCTTTTGCTATCTTTTTTCAGATTTTAACGCTGTCGAGTAAAGATTTTTCCTGAAAATGGCGAAAAATGAGGTTCATTTGGAAAAAAGAATAGCGAATGAAAGAAATTAAGTTAGTATTATAAAAATACATTACAAATGGCCAGTATCTTTCGCAACGCCAAAAAGAAGAAAATAAATATACGGATAGATACTGTCTACAAACATAAATTGTACAGGAAATTGCAGAAATCACATAATGTTTGACAAAATAATATTATAAATTCACATAAAATCTCATGCATTCACACTAATTAATATAAGCAATTAACACAATTAAAAATTTGAAGGCAAAATATCCATTTATTTTATAATATTAGAAATGCGGACGGTATTGAAAATGGAGCGACTTGAGTCGGCGTATGTCCGGAGAAAAACTTCCGCAGGTTGGGAAGCCATTGCTTCGGTCTTCCCTAAGACAAAATAATTTAAAGTTTTCTAATTATGGGAATTAACGACTTCGGTATAATTTTAGAACGGTGTCTACAAGGAAAAATTCTTAAGCTAAGTAAGGTGACTCAATCCTTATCATTCAAACTTCATTTTTCACAAATCGAACTTAGATAATGCATCCTCAGACAAGAGTGAGTTGGGCCAATTTTGATCATTGTTTAGTATGACTACTTAATGTTACTGCTACGGAAAAGTCGTCGTGCTGTAGTTAGTAAAGTATGTACACTAAGAGTCTCAAGAATAAGATGGTGTTGGCGAGTTTACCGAGCGAAGCAAATAATATGTGGTAATGTATTCGTACTTTCGATTTTTATGAGTTCAATAGCAAATCATTCCATTAAAGATCGAGGGAAAAGTAGTGAAGGGTTCCCAGATAGCCAAGTGGGCAACGCGTTCGACTTCGGCGAAAGCGGTCCCGGGTTAGATTCCCGGTGGGGGCCCACGTGCGAAATGAACTAAGCTGTCGAAGCACTTTTACCAATACTACTACTACTAAAAGTTGTGAAATACCAAAATGAAGTTTTAGAAGGATGTACATCTGTTGTTAGGAATATCAGCGCATCTCTCCATGCGATAATCTTTCTAAATGCAAGATATTATGTCATGTTGCATGCAATGGGGAATGCAGCGGGGAACTCAATTTAAACTTCCTCTGTTAATTTTTTTACAAACAAATAAGTGCCACAAATACAACTAATAGCAGAAATATTTTCCGCAAAACCAATCAATGAATCCCTTGTCGTTGTTCGTCTGTTGAGGATCTGAAGAATGGACGAGCAAACGGAGAAATGGATGAAGGATCGAAAAACCAATTGAAAAAATAGAATAATGGATAGAGGAACCAAAAAATGGATGGAAGAACCGGGAAATGGATAGAGGGAACGAAGAATGGACGAAAGAAGTGAAGAAAGGAATTGTAAGAATGTTGACGTGGTGATGATGGTCCATGGGCGTAGAGGAGTTCCTTTCTTTCGATGGCACCGTTAAGCTCATCCCACACTGCCTTCCGATCAACGACCTCGACGCCCGGTCCTTCATCTACAAAGACGATTCTATGGTTAACTATTACGTCCGCATGGCATCGAGGTTAAACTTTGTAATGTTATGAGTCTATATTTTAAAATTTCTGTTGGAGAGCTCCTTACTTATGTATTATCGCTAAACACGACTTCGATCCATGCAAGGTGGATCGATTTCCTATTTTGGGAATGGAAACGCGAGTTTTTTTAATTCTCTACGTATTCTAACTTTTGGTCGATAATCCTTTCCCAACTTCTTCCAATTGATTTAGGTTCTCCAAAAAAATAATTTGTCCAAATTTAAAAAAGTAGTCTTCTGTCTGGCTAATTGCCATGGATACGATACGGAAGCACAGGCTATGGTTCATAGCGGTATTATTAAATTAAATTCAATAATCCCGCGAGATTAAACTCTTTGATTCGATTCGACCTTTAATTCGATTTCGATAGCCAATTCGGTTCGAGATGGAGGGAAAAGTCGAATCTCAGGTCCACAATGTGTGCACGTTTAGCGGAGGCCACGCTAACCACCTCTTCTATTAACAGCGCTCTTCCGTACTTTCCTTTTATTTTCCTTTCGCTTTGCACATCTCTTCATACTTTCTCTTTGTAATTGTGTTTCCTTCAAAGCTGCCTTTTCTTATACCATTCACATTCTTCTTTTAAGTCTTTCTTCGATCCTTTCTCTCAGATACAAACGAAAGAATGGACGATGGTATTTCGCCCCCTTAAGATTCTATAAATATTTCCTTATGAATCCAATTCTTTAAGGGTTAAATGGAAGATGGGACTCTTTAGTCCCAATTTCGCCCAATAAAGAGTGAAAGCTTCCTTTTATTTAAATGAGTTTTAATCAAAATTAATTCGACAAATTTCCTCGAGAAAAATTTTTAACAGGTAACCTTTCTTACGCATCGTTTTTATGATTTCTTTAACACCGTTAATTTAATCAAATATGAGATACTAAAAAATTATCAATTATCAAAACCTTTAACCCGGAATTTGTCTATAGAGTAAACCAGCTCCACATATTGCTGTGTGTGCTATTCCATTGGTCTGTGCAAAGATCATCAATTATATACTAGGTTAGTTTCACGTGGGACAAATGGCAAGTTCCCCCCAAACCTTGTTGCCCCGGGCGACCGCCCGAATTTTGGGCTCTGCCGAAGGTCTTATTTACAAAGAGAATGAAAAGAAACTTCGTAGTTTTCCACAGGGACTTTAATTGGCGACCTTTAATTGGTTTCGTAAGCGTACTTACATCTTCAGGCACAGAAAAGACATTTTCATAGCATATATATAGCATAGTGGAAGGGTTGAGGGGATGAATGCTGAAGGTGGAAACTTGACTCAAGTTCCATGTACGCATTTCCAATAGCGGACTATTTTATAACTGCAGTTAATAAGTGCAATACACAACTTATATTTAAACATGTCTGAAATAATATTAATGCAATCTTTGGGATGAGCGAAATTTATAAATGCGTCATTGGTTCAAACCAACGTCAACAATCGCATCGTTTTCGATCCGTACAATATAACGATGTGAGTGCAAATGCATATGTTTTCGCTTCTCATACTTCCCAAAGTTCAGAAATTGGCGGCTTTTGCTCCTTCCAACTCATCCTTCTTTTACGAGGAGAGAAAGAGGCTTCTCGGAAGCAACTTTCTTCCGCAGAAGAGAACGGTGTCTGTGGCACTTCCTCGTGAGTACACATTGAATGAAACACCACTTTGAGGATATCCTCCTTTCCAATATCACTCACTACTACGAGGAAAGGGCAACGCACTCACCATTCAGTGTCAAATCACGAACAACACACCTCTCGTTCTCTCTTTATCAACTATTAATTATTAATAAGAAAATTGCTTCAAGTGGACCAAAGGTATGGGGGCAACCGCAGCCGGATATTTGGTCCGCGAAATTATTGCAGTCTATCCAGTAATAACAATAACAATTGATTATCATAAATCTCAGCCTTGCCCAACAACCAATGTATCGCGTGTCGTTACTAAATCATCGTAGTACCCAGTCACCGCAGATCAAATCGTCGTGGGACCAAATCGTAGCGGAACAATTCTCCGGGTGCCGGGGGCGACATCTTACACATGTATTCAGATACTCCATACGGTATAGAATACTGATAAAGCACTCTTTTGCGTGTACTATTAATCGCATAAGTTGGACAAAACCACAGAGTATATAAACCGTTATTAACCGTTGCCACCGGGTCCCACGACGTAATCGCGACGGGTAATTCTTAAATAAATAAAATCCAAATTGGGGGATGGTGTTATAAGAGACAACCACCCTACAATTCAAGAATAAATGCTCTACAAATATACTTTCTGTAATTATTTTTCTTTCGGTATTTGAACTAGAAGCGGCTTCAACTATCACCGTAAAAGATAGGGCGATTCCGCTCATGAAATTTCTCCTTTATATTTACATTACAATGTAATAAATATTGTAATATAATAAAAAGATTTAAATCATCTTTTGGATCAAATTTTATTATTACTGATTGTTAAACTTACATGAATTTCATTTTTCTACTATTTTTCTCTTTTAATTCTCCTCATTTAACATATTTAAGAATTCAGTTCAGAAAAGTACAAATGACCCCCTAATGATGAAACTTGCAAGTGCTCTGAATCATTGGTACGTACTCATTGAGTATCGTCTTAAGGGAGGGCGCCTAAAAGTTTTTTCAAATAATCATCCTACGTCTAGGAAGGTTTTAGTGGGTACTAAAAATCTTTCTTTCTTTGAAGATCAGACAATTGAGAGAATATGCTAGTTTACATGAACAGGTATTTAGGATGTTTGTTTATGTATATATTTAAAGAGTAAGAGTGAGTTGTAAACCCCCTTTCGATTTTGGACTAGAAGAGGGCCCCTTTTAAACAAACCTCTAATATCGCTAGTGTTTTTGAATCCATATTTTCATGTTTTCCCTCTTTTCAAACTTTCATTGCCTTTAAAATACGCTCCTGTCGATGTATCGCGTCACTCTCTTCCACACAAAGTGCTGAATTATTATCATCTCATAATCGGTTTCAACTGATATTCCAACAGCGAAAGTCTAGTCAAAGATCAGTACTGCGTCACCACCATTTCCACGATGCGTAACTTTATCAAATTAAATATATATGTTGTGGCTGTTTCGATGCCATACCTTGATGAGTAAAATATTTTCCACTTTTTGGTACACGAAAAGGAACATTCATCTTTCAGTTGTCCCCTTGGCGTCGGTCTTGTACATGTTTGCAGTAATAAACTAGGTAATGAGGAGTGAGTGATATTGAATTCAGGAAGATCACTTCTCATCCTGTGCCGTGAAAATTATTTTTTGCAGGGAATTGCACTTCCGTGAACATTCGTATCGTTATGGCCGATATGTAAAAAGGCAATAAAACTACCTCACTCTTCACCTTACGTAGTAATTCCCTTTCTAAATCTTTTGTCCCGAACGATAAAAATATCGGAGTTGGTCCTTTAAATGTATCTTTTCAATTTTCAATCAACTATTTTAACCGCGCCGTCCTCTGGGTGCAAGGGGTGCGGGCGGCGGCATCTAAAGGGCGCCAACAGAAGCGTAGCCAACCATTATTATTATTAAACCAATATTACGTTGTTTTCTGTGCGATATACATGTCTTACCAAGGAAATATTATGATGTGAAATTAAGAATTCCAAACATTTACAGGAATTGTGGGTGACTGAAGACGAGAAAGGGTTGAAGAAGACTTGATCGAAGATATTTATGAAATACAATTTTTATTAGAAACTTTCATGTTTAGTCACGAAAAATAGATTTCATACAAATAATACTATTTTAAGTTATGATAGAATAATAATGTTCTCGATAGTAATGTGAACTATTAACAATTTATATTCCGTTCGCTGACTATTTAATATGTCAGTATACAGAATATCCATAATTAATTGTCACTTATGTTTTGTGACCAATGTAAGCTGGAGATCGAAGTCATTCAACACTTGATTGTAAAAGTTTTACTGAATAATTTTTACCCGCAAATCAGGAAATGTATGGTTACGGGATTTCATTTTAGGGGGCGGCAAATGTTTGCACCCGTGCGGCAGATAGGCCGGGCGCGGCTCTGATCGCAGCGCAGTTTTTGAAATCGAGGGCAAAAGTACGGCGAGAAATAAAATCACTTTTGAATAATAAATTCGTGTACACTTCGTGTTTTTGCGTTTGACCTTTTAAATCCGTTGTTACGAATTTCCGATCGGAATTGCCACAAAAAAGCGGGCAAATGGAATCCGCGATGGTGGGATTTCAACGCAGCGTCTTTTGAAGGGCGCCCTTAAGATTCGAGCGCTTCCCCTCTTCCGTTAGACTCTCCCTCAAGGTCTGGGCCGCCGCGCTCTGGCCGCCGAGCCTCGTGGTGAAGGTGCCACAGGTGAAGCAGTCAGTGCAATCTGGGCGACCCGAGAGGACGGTTGTCGAGTGATGTGTTGCGCCGGACGTTGTCTCTGAAGAAGACCTCTCTTTCGGATATTCTTTGGAAGAGATCTGTGTGTTCGGGTGGTGTTTTTAGTGCGGAACTTCGTCGTGGATTCTTTCGTGACTGTGCACCGTGGATTCTGCGTCGTGATTGTGAAAGTGATGCGAGTTGGAGATTGGTGCCAATTTTGGAGGACTGAGTGACTTGGACGCTCGACTGGTGCACCATCGCCCCCGCCGAAGGTGAGTTTATCGATAGTGGATGCGCCGTCGGAGGCGGGAGAGCGAAGTGTCGCAGTATGTTTGCGGAGTATATATTCCGCGCGACCTTCGCCGCTCGAATCCCGGAAGTGAGCCGTGAAATATCCACGGCCAAAGGAGTTCATCGCTCCGCTCGCCGAGTTCATTTTCAGACGAAATATTTGTGCGTTTCCTTCGAAAGCAGATTGTCTTAGAGACGAAATGCACGCGCATTCTATTAATTACCAATCGCTCGTTGTTCGCAGCCTCTGCCAACCGCCGAACTCGGAAGACGAGTGGAGGAAGTAGATTAAAGAGGTTGTTAGAAGTAGGTTGATTTGCGAGGTTTTTGCACCCGCTGCCACGGGCAGGGCCGGCCGTGGACTGTAAGCTACCGCATCTGAGGCCGGCCGGTTAATCGCGAGGAACTTACGTAGACATTTGAAGCACTTCTGCTAATTATATCGCTTAACATAATGGATTTTCGTCTTGTTTAGGATAAATTATTTATCAGTATCGCAGAACGTACCTAGCACAGCAGTAGTACCTATTTATTTAAAAATTTTGACTGACTAATTCGTCGTTGCAAAAGTACGCCGTCACCGGTGACAAGTGAAATAGTAAAGTGTACCATCGAGTCTCATTTTAGTGTCACGTGAGTGATAAATCCGGCGCGCTGGAATATAGGAATTGCATTTCTATAATGTTGCGATGTTCACTTAAGATACTCTCGGGATATTCATTCATGTCGTCAATGGAGAGCTGATGTTGCATCTCGAATAAGTCTATTTCAATTGAGAAACGAGCGGATGTTATTTGTGACACGAGGAAGTATCGACAGCACGATTATTTGTACAAATATCACGCGTGCGCTGGCAAAAAGCCATCAATCGAGCATTATTTCAGTTGTAATCCCAAAGAAATCTCCGGACGTCGAACGAACATTAGAGGAAAAAGAAGGGATAATGTTTGGGGAATTTGTCCCGACGAGAAACCAATTCTGTCGTCTAAATGCGAGATATTGTAATTGACTCATCTCAATCGACAAATACGATAATATTCATCACAGAATTGCGATAATTACGACATAAAAGCTGCTTCCGTACTGAAATTCATCTTTTGCATGAACGTAAATTCCGTTTTCATTTTAATAAGGTAATGGCCGATGACAATAAAGTTGTTTCCTTTGTCTATTTCCCTGTGTTTCGCATCTTACGATTTGCTGATATGATTTTAATTATACGTAATATTACCATCCATCTTTTTCATCCAGTCTATGACAAATGAAGTGGAATTTCTAAACTTCCACTTTTCTTCAAATAGACAAGATTAAGAGCTTAATTTATTCAGTTAGCGAAAAAGAGTTTTTGTGAGAAATAGACGTTAATCCGTGGAGGTGATACTTCCGGACAACGTTTCGATTCTCTTCCGGAGCGATAATCCAGATTGGATGTAATGAATCTCGGTGCACTCGTCGACAATGTCAGAGAGTTAAAGAGTGGATTAGAATTTGGTTTGATTCCCTTTCGGTGGGCGAAGAGGCGATGGGAATTGGTGATCAAGTTCAATGGCCCGTTGTGCAATTGCGAAGAGGGGCAATGTAGGCCGTCCCAGCACAGGTCATTGACGTCTCCGGAGATTCCAACGAGCGACTCACATCCATCATCTCTGCAACATCTCGCTCTTTCTCGCCTATATGCAAATACTTTAACGCTTTTTCCCTAAGAATCCTTCCATTTTGCTTCCGCCATCAAATTAAGCAAATATCACTTCGTCTTAAATCGCCGCAATCGGAGAAAATGAATCGAACATTGCAAAAGTTATTCCGTGTGATACTGATTGCTCTTTAAAGCGATCCTCTTTCATTGCTAAACCCAATCAGATAACTTTGCACTTACTGTAACAGTGCCTCCCAACCTTCTTCTCCGCGGCACACTTAAGCGCGGTGCATGAAACGGGACCGAAAACACTTTAAGATGAAATATATAATGTTTAGGCATGATTAAGATATAGGCATATAGAATGAAGATTTCCAGTGCCTCCGCCGCTAGGTCCCATTTACCGAAAAAGTCTTTTGGAAGACAAACCGCGGACTCGACAAGTATCTGATGCAAAATTTTCGTTCGATATTACGTGTCACACTGGCAAATTTACCAAAATTGTACTCGCTTACTGTATACCGGTGTGCCGCGGTACGCCGGTAGTGACTGTTCCACGAAATCCCAACGGGTTTTTAAGTATCACATTATAACGTCATGCGTTATTCCCTCCAATAGTGATTCACCAAGTTAGTTAGGGACGTAGAACCATGGAAAGTGGAGGGGACAGTTTAAGGTTGTTGCTTATATACTTATGATGAAGTAACGGCAATGTTAGTGTCTCATTTATTGTTGTCTGCAATACCTTTAAAGATGCATTCATAATAAGGTATCTTAGAAATAATCTGCTATTAATTTTTATCTTGAGATCGTCCGAGGCAAATTTCTTGTTTTGCAAAATCGTCAAATGGGGGAAGCGATTCACCTCTTAGGATACGGCAAAGTCACAAAGACTGGTCAAAGTAACGATTTATCCCCGCATAAATCACGCTTAATCTTCGAGAATTAGAATCAAAAAGGTATCGGAAAGAAGATTAATTGGCATCGCGGAGAATGTCTCCAAAGGTGACGATGAAGAAGACGACTTTTGTCAGATGAAATATTCTCGAAAAAGAGCTTCGGATCGTTTGGTATATTTTGGTCACTTGTTCACTCGTCCTTTTGCTTAGGTAACACTCATAATGACTTTGACAAGAGAAGGCTCAAGGTCGATTCGTCTGCAGGAGATTGTCTTTAAATGAAGAAAACACGTAACACTCCTTTAAATGTTTCCGGAAGTGAAATTCTCTCCGAGATTAGTCATTTTCACTCCCAAAAGGCCTCCTGATGACCCGAAAGCAATCGCCGGATTACGTGGCTTTGTGATCGGCTTTGGAAAAGGGACGATTGTTCTGCAATTGTTTTAACTAAAATTTGATATTAAAAGTTATGTTTTACAGGCGAATTGGAAATTTGGTACTGCTTTTATGATTAATATATTAATATGTAAGTGTCTGAAATTCGTTTTTTCCAACAATCATTCTAATCTTTCGTTAAAGCGATAATTTTTATGGAAATTGCTAAAGAAAATCAATGGAAAATTTTCTTTTGATGTCTGTTAAAGCAAGAAGGCACACAATGATAAATTAATCTACATTTGGCAGATTCAGTACTTCTCAACGATGTATTTTCAAGGCACCTGTATTCGTTTGCGAATTTTTTTACAGAAAGTTAACTCGAATTTACTGATTTTTGTTTGGTTTTATCTGAAAACCATTTTATATTACGTCAAAGGTTTTCTCACACTCATGAACATTTTTGTAGGTAATTTTTTAAGGCTTTTATTTCGAACATTCCTTACAAGTTAGAGAGTTGTCTGTTTCCTTGGTTCTTTGTTTAAATGTTTCCTCCGAAAAAATGAGTGCATGAAGTTGCTTTTATTAAGGAATTGGGAACGAGAGTTGGATTAGAAAAGAAAGGAATTTCAAGGAATAAGTGTGAGGTCGTTTGCCCAATTAAATGTGTAATAATGATAATAACTATCCACGAAGAAGTATTTATTGTGACCTTTCCTGGAAACTTTTCTAAAAAGCCTATAGTATCCTAAGCGTGTCCAGAAATGTAGTTTCTTTCATATGCAATCCAATGTAAACCTCATAGTATTTCTTGAAATAGAATCGTATGGAATAAGTTCGTTGCTTTATTGCAGCAGTCGTTTGTCGGATTCATTATGAATTCGGCCAAACTGTTACTCGCGACCGCTTTTCGTTTCTTCACTGTTTTTTGGCGCAGACGAGCAGTCATTTGTTTACGAGATGGCGATTATGCGCATTCATCGGCCATCGGAGGTGAACGACCGATGACACTTCTTTTCCATTTCATTCGTCGTCTCACCTCCCTCTGCACTGCTCAACCTATTTTCCTAATCTTTTGTCATCACTTATAGAAGAAATGAATTTTGAATTCCATCCGTCGGCAAGCGCATGGGTCCGCAAAACGTGCTCATTACGAATTCAAAAACTGTATTAAGCTCACATCTCCGTAAGCTTTGGTAATTCTCCCCTCATGAATTTTGGTTACATACCTTTTCTATTAATAGAGTCTGGAAGATCTTCGAGAAACACCTTTTCCGGATGTAACTCCGGATGAGTTTCGTAACTCCCTCCACTTATCGTCCTTCCGTTTGGAAAGATGCAATTCGCCAAACCTCAAATGCGTATTCTTTCGGTGGTTTTGGAGGCAATGGACTGCGTTGCATTGCGGATATCCATTAGCATAAGAGAGTCCGTTTGGGTCCTCACGTTTCACACTCTCTCTCGACATGCATAATGCTCAAATCGGCGCCAAAAATGAACGGTGAAAGTGTCACAATGAAAAGGTTTATTATGCAGATATCTCGTAACAGTATGAAATAGTTCTCGTGGTTCCGAAGGTAGAATGAACTTGTCGTTTCCCGTGAAAGTCGAAGTATACCCGGGAAATCCCGGTTTTTCATATTGTTGAGGTCGAGCGTAAGAAATCTTTTCGAGGATATGAGTTCCATGGAACAATTTAAAATGGGTCCTCCACTCTATGCACATATTCTTTGAACCCTTAGGACATATGCATGTACTTCATTGTCCCTTCGACCAATAACCATTTGCCCAGCAGTTTTCTTCTCTCGCGATGTCACAGGAAGAGCTCACTGTAATGTATCCCTGATGGAGTAAACAATTCCCACTTAATTTTTATCGGAAGTTCTACGAAAGAAAGTTAACGATATATAGTGATTTCGACTTTGAATTCACTAAAGATTTTGTACTTTTTAGTAACATGAGTACTGCTGTTATATATTTTACTTATTTAATTTTTTCCTGCATTTTATGCGTAGTTTTTTACAATATTTTTGATTAAACATTAGAAGATCAAAACACAGAATTTATCTTATTATGTCTTCTCCTAAAAAAATCGAAATGAAACGTCTGAATAAATTGACCACTAATTTGTCTCAGTATTTTAATCGCGGGAAATTCCTGGGGTTAACAGTTTTTTCATGTTGGGATTGTTAGAACCCCGAGAAATGCCTTAGACATTTACTTGTGTCGGTTGAAAATCATCATCTTCAGGTCGTGTTAGCGATTTATTTAAACGAACTTATCCGTTGGGCCGCAGAACTAAAAAAAAAACGATCGATTTTATTGGAAGAGTTACTATATTACTTGTTTTATTCATAGTTTAATTTATACTTCGTCGGAGATATTCAAAGTAATTTAGGCGCTGCTTTCATCAAGTAACGGCGTCTTTGCCGACTATCGGAGATTCGATGAATTCCGAAAAATAAATAAATCTTATAAGAACCGACGTCATAAATCGTAAAACGCCCTGAGAACAATACAGGTGAACTGGAGGTCTTCATGAATGGCTCTGAAAATACATTCACCTCTTGAAATGAGCAGTGTAAGACGATGTATTCTTAATTATTCATTAGATAGAATTAGCATTCCGTAGAATTTGGTGTTCCATTGTAGCAATTTGAACATTTCAGCGACAGAGGAAGTTTTTGCTCATTCATTTTTGTTTATTATACTTACATTTTCTTATATCCAATTAGAAAGATTATATTGATGGACAGGATGGATGCCCTAACCAATAAAAACCCGACGATCTGGCAAACGCCGCTAGAGAATTGGTACGTGAAGCGGTGGTGTCGATTTAAAACCGAAACTTCTATTCCTCACAAAAATTTTTGATTCACGTTCGTAAATTCCAGAGAAATGAATAGGATGTGAGCAGAGCGAGCGATGTCTCGCCGAGTGTCCGTTGGCTCGTTTTCGTGGAAAGTTTTCGAAAGGAAGGCCTTCCTCAACTAATCTCCCAGTCGAAGGTCGCCGACCCCTCGCCACTTATTGCACCCCGAACATAATCCCCAAAGAGTTGCATCTCTTGTCCTCGGTCACTCACCTATAATTAGCCACGCCCTCCACTTCTTCCGCTTTTTCACGCATTCTTCGGCCCAAGTGGTCGTCGAAACTTGTCAACTCGTAGCCAATTTCATACCTCTTTCGATTGGTCTCAAGCGGATTGGGGAGTTCTTTCGAATTCTATTCATGAGGACCTTGTGGTATACCTCCCTGAGAGGGTTTCCGAGAGCTAACCCAAGTTGTGTTGAATGTTGGAATTCTGTGTGCCTTGGCGGATAAATATTTATTCAATATCAGGGAAAAACCTTGATGTGTAAGCGATTTAGTGAAGTGATTGCCAGGACGGATAGTTACTTCTGTTTTTTATTTCCCGCGAAGTATTAGAGAAGCTAATAGTAGTTAGGGTGTGGTAGGATTATCGTCGTTTTTACACCTTATGCCACTCGTCAATGGCGGATTGCTGGGTTTAATTGTAAATGTAAACCTGAGTGCTCAAATTCTTATAACGGAACTACTTTTTTCCTCTTAGAAGTAATTACTTCTCCTAGTAATTATTTTACGTAGAATATTTGCGATGGGTTGTTGCCAAATTGTTATTAAACATTATTGATTATCTGCAAATATTTATATGCACAAGTAATAAGTAAATAAAATCAACTTTTGAGGAGATGTTTGGTGTCTAAATATTTAACCACCATCCATCTAGGGACGATGGAAACCTGTGAACGTTAAAGGGTTAATTCTAGAGGTTGTTAGTTGTCTTAGCTTTTTCGTTAGTGCCAGGGAAGAGAAATTGACGTTTCTATGGAAGATCCATCATTTTCCCCGTCGCTGACATAGAGGGGGCCACTGATTTGCGTGTGTTATTACCAGAAGATTTAAGCAAAATACTAAAAATCTTAAGATAAAACGGCGTGTTTTTCGAAATCTGCTTCCCAATTACTGATCTCAGACTATTGTCATTTAGAGATGAGTGTATAAGGAAATTATAATTTGCCGTCTCGAATTTTCTCAGTTTCTAGATCTGCCATTCATTTCGACGCATTTCCTTATTGGAAGGAGTTCCGGCGATGTTCTACCGATGAAGCAGCTACTCACCAAAACGCTTTCTGACTCACACTGCGGATTCTTGGAAAAAGAGATATCTGACCGAAGAAAGTACTGTTAAGGAAGATGTCATTGATATGATGCCTGCCTTAGAAAATTGGTGTGGAATGAAAGAAAGATGTGCAGATACTTTACAAACTAATTCTTTAGGCGAATAATCAATCAATTTCGATATATGCGAAATAAGAGGTCGGCGGTTTAATTTGCAACCACACGCTGATGGAACATTTATGAACATTGCTTACTGTCGAATATTTAAAACTCTCGGCGATTTCAACGCTTGACGAAGTTGTCCAATGTCTCATTTTATATGCGTTTCTTCTGCAATAAAATCCTAAGAAAAGGAGAGGCTCGGTCGATATTGAGACAAGTGATCTTTATGAAACAAGAGTCTTACGGAACACGCCGCCTTCTCGGGCGTATCATTCCTCACCAAAAGGGACCAATTTAATTAGTTTGTTTCCCCAATTCGTTTACCCTTTAAAGTGCAAAAGAATTGAAAATATTCTACCTAGGTGTGGTTAGCGATTATCTAAGTTTCTATTCGTAAAATGTCAATGTTGTAAAATGAAGAAATGGTTTGAGCGTGCCATGGAAGTGCGGCCGATGGGTTTCTCACGCGGCTCGTCGACGGAAAAGACCGTCCGCAATGTTTAAAATTAGATTTTAGGAAAACGAAGAGAATGCAGTCCGTCGGGGATATCATTTGCACATGGAAAACACGAGATTAGAAAGATAAGCGGATTCATCCGGTCCATTGTCCACTGCGACGGCAGCGCACAGCCACTGTTATGACCTCAATTATATTGTGCGTGGTCTAGTTAACGCACTCTTGAAAAAGCACAATGAATTGGATTCATTTATTAACATCTTCGAAATACGTAGTTTTTAATACTCTAGAAATAGCCAGTAACCTTATATGCTTAAGTAACTCGTTTTTTTCATATTCTAGGTCTTCAGGGTTGAATCAACTTTCAGTTCCGCAATTGAACAATCAATTTCACCGAATTGGCAATCTGCCTACTCGCGTCGATATAATTCACTCGTAGTTAATATTAACGGGATTATTCTGACCTTTGTGTCGGGCCGATGTCCGAAGGTTTTGTCGATGTAATTTCTTTTCCCCAATCATGTCCACGGAGGAATCTAAGTGATCCAAATTCAATGCAATGAGAAATGACTCGCATCTTAGCGAGGAAAGAAACAATATGAAGTTGAATTATTGGAATGGAAGAGAAATGGAGGAACGGTTGTTTCCCCGGAAGGCGTTGGGACCGAAATTCTCCCGAAAAGCCGTCCCTTTCGAAAGGTGAACGAACTCCGGGCCGACCTCAACTTTTGGGATCCCAGCGACCGCCCCCTAACGGTACACACCGCCCATCGAGCCGTGCCGTAAACTTTCGTCATGCTTCGAGAGCGGGTGCCGTAAATATTCGTCAAAGGGAGGGTGGAGATGATTCGAAAGACCAAAATAAAGGAGCAAAGAAGAGGAGGAAGAATTGGAAAGTCCACTTGAGGAAGAGAAGGGAGTATTCGATGGAGGGGCGCAGGAAGGGAATATCAGAGAGCGGAGAGGAAAACATTCTTACATCTTTGAGCCTTCCGAGGCCGCTCTTTTTATCCTCGTTGCATCTTCTGCTTCCCAAACCGACCCTCCTTCGGAACCATTCTAACATTCTCTTATTTAAACAGAAGGCTAAAGTTCTCTATATGATACAGCTCTTAATAATAGTTTAACCGAATACGTAATTGCGTTTCGCTGTAGCGCTATTCTTTCAGGAATTGAGGAACCATTCAGCTTCGTTAGAAACATTATGGCACAGTATTTGTATCGTATGAGCTTAAGTCATGTTCTGTAACTTTTGTATAATACTTATTGACTCTGCCTCTGAAACTGTTTGCGAATCACCGTTGTAGAGCTGAGAAAAGAAAATAGAAAAGGAAGAAGTGGTCTGTGGGAAGGAACGCCGAAACTAAGGTGTCATCTAATGAAAAGAACTTGTAATAAATTACCGCTCTTTTTGCGCTATTCGAAATAAGTGGCTTGAATTTCTAAATTTAATTTAATTAAAAAAACATGGGGTCATGATTTAGGATACATTTATAAACAAAAGTCTGAGGAACTATAGCGGGGTTATTTAAAATATCTAGAACTGTCGGCTATATTTCGCGACAAACGTATTGCGTTGAAAAATGTGGCGCTATTTTGAAGAAGGAAATATTTAAGGAAGAGAGGCAAATAGGGGAGAATTAAACAGAGAACTCTGCTATTGTGTAATTGCGGAAAGAGTTGGTCGAAGAAGCATCTGCGCATCCTGCCAAAGAAGGAGGAGAATCTAGAAATTTCCTTAAATCCTCTTCTGAAAGTAACATTCTGGGCTTTCATTTTCTCCTTCTAATTTCTGTAATGCAACTTTATCGCGAAAAATTCGATATTAGTTGTAACATACTCCGTTTGGTCAAATCCCACTCATTTATACTCTATTCAGACATACCGTGCGCAAATTATGAAGTGCTCTGTATTCGTCGAGGTTGTCAAGGAAATCTTTTAATTATTTTGGAATGTTCTTACCTATGTAGCCTACCTTTGATGACCTCTTTGTAGTAAAAATAATAATGAATTTTAGTCCCGGCGTTGCTAAGTTAACCATTACGCCACCGAGGCCGGATAAGGCTGTATCAGTGTTTCTCAACCATTTCGACTCTTTCATCTTAGGAGTACCTCTTAGGAGCGAAAAGTCGTTTTCCTAATCAAGGTAATTTATATTTTACGAACATTTAGTAAACTGACGAATAGCCGTGAGATTATAACGGTTAATCGGCAAAGAAGCAAAATAAATGAGAAGATAATTGTAAAAACGAATAAAATAGAACAATATCATCCCAATATTCCCCTCTTAATAAGTCCCACTGGTGGTACATACGCTGCTCGCCGGTAGGGAAACAGCTCAACTACATTTTCGCCGTCATATTCGCTCTTCAGCCGATGCTTCGAATAGACCGAAGACTGTGTTCTCCGAAAGGGAAAATAGTTCCGAATGCATTAAGTTCTCAAATTAGCGATCGCTTTTTCACGTGCGCCTTCCGCAGGAATATTACGCAAAGCATCGCCCAAGGATGACAGCTAATGAATGCAAGTGGTTGCTTCTATCATAATACGTGACCTTGGTGACGGAAGCCAGTGCTTGCCTAATAGACCATTATGAAATACAACTCTCACTTATTTCACGTTTGTTCATTTCGCTCTCGAAGTAACCGATTGCGAATAAATAATTATTTATATACATGTATTATTGAAGTCGAAGAAAATCGTCCATTTGAGTTACTTAATGTCCTTTTGATGAGGAATGACAGCCCTGAAAAGTAAATGCTTATTATGTTATGTCGGGGATATTGTTATACTTGTAATCATCTATGTTGTAACGACTCTTACCCTTTCGTCACAATCCTTGGGATTTTCTCATCTCATTCCTTTTATTGCCTTTTTCCTGCACTGTCAATGATTTTTCCTCCATAGCAACGTATCTGAGGTTTCATTTCAAGCCAGTCAATCCTAATTTGCTTTATTTTTGCCTCCTAAAAGTTTAATATAATGTATCGATGTTTTTTGCCATTTTACATCATCTGAAATGAGCCAAAAGGTGAGCTGGGACTTTTTACTGGGAAGTCTTTGATTCTTGAGTACCTCTTGTCATTCAAAATCCATTTAAGTCTTCGTCTTAGCCAACTGTACCACTAAAGATGTCTTGGCTCTGATTGACACTAGAAGAATATATTTTCTGTGGACGTAGTAGTTTTCGTTTTCATTGAACCAAATATGAATATGTTCCGCTAAATATCGTCAGAATTAATTGATTATATTCTGAGTGCTTATATATTTTGTGTGTGCTTTTATAGTGCTTTCTTTTATGTGTCCTTGTGTGAGATTCGTGACGGAAGTTAATAATAAAACGTCTTTGCTGAAGGGCGAGATTGACACTTCCTGTATTCCCAGCTTACATTCGACCCTTGAAGTTATCTGCTCCGGAATAAGTGTATGAGGGAATTGAACGCAATTGAGGTATTTTGGGCGACATTTCAGCAGATATGTAAATTATCGGTAAAGTGTGGGTAAATAATGAATATGTAAGACAAAATGCTTAGAAAGAAAGGGGTGTGTGATATGGTAGTGATTCAGATGTAATAGGCTGGGCGAGAGAGAAGTGACAAAGCAGGTTGGTGTATGAAAGATGGAAATAAATGAATATGGATTACACGAAAGTACTTAGTGTAAGAGGTGAAGAGATATACGAGGGCATCGCTTGGCCAGTGGGTGACAAAGCCTGCATTTCCGATGTATGCATTTGGAAGACGGCAATGCGTAGTTTAAGTAGGCTTGGTGAGGACGCTGACGTCAGCGCCTTGAACGTCTTCTTCCTCCGAAGTTGCGTCACAGCGCTAATTGGACCCATTCTCCGTGCTCACCTACATTTCCAAGATGGCGACACCGCGTCCGATCATTCTAATGCCTGGAGGAAAGCCCTTTCAAATATAACGAGGGTAATCGCAGAAAGAGAGGAAATAAAATAGACGTTTTAATCGTGCGCTATTTGTATTTTTATGTCATTGGACGTTGATTTAATTTCCTTACGATGTTGAACGACAATCGTTTTAGGGAAAATTCGATTAAATCCGAGTTTAGGAGAAAATATGGAAACAAGCACAAGGGAAGTGATAATATTTTACGTTAAATTGAAGAAAATTAAAATAAATCAAAGCTATGTAGGTAAAACATATATTATATTAGCTTTTATGCCACAGCTTTTGCTTTTGTTAAGATTAAACGCTCATATTCATGGGTCATTTGTTTCCTATGACGTGTCTCAAAGGGATTAAATATTAATGCGTGGTGACGCTCACCATAAAAGTTTATTAAATGAAGCCAAGAAATACGGTTATAATTTAATAATATAAGGAAAATCAGTGACGAATGAGCCACTGGTTCGTGATCTTTAAGTTAAATTTGTAGCGAGTCAATGGCAGCGACAACGAGGCTCTCCGTGGGGAAAAGTGTTGTTAATGTACGAGGCCATTAGCGCCCTTGGATCGATCAACGGGCGACAGAAATAGGAGGCAGTGGTGTCAGTCTGGGATGTCATCAACCTGGACACTAATTCGTTTCACAACCACTTAATTTTTCGCTACTGTGGAGAGGGAATGAGACTTACTAGGCAAGATAGGGAGTGAGGTAGTTTTCACTTGCTTTCCTCACTGACCCAGATTACTTTCAGTGGAAAAAGTACACGTAAAATGACCCTATGATTAACTCTTTTCCGGGTTGAAGAAAATCGGGGATTATTCTGAAGATACTTTTAAGTACCGAAATAAAAGGCCTTCGAAGCAGAGAATGCGTGAGGGCCTGCGACAGCGACACTCTACAGGTGGTTGGGGATTCCAGATTGGGTGAAAAATTAGGAAATTTGGGGCTAACGGTGTAAAACGTGCACACGTGACGTATGTTGTGGCGGCACCGGCATCTGGCAAGCACGTAATTTGGCGGCCAGATGGCGCACCAATCGCACATGCGTTTTTTGTTTTCAAAGGAGCATGTGCTTCGAAGAATGGGCGACAGATTTGTGAAACGAAAGTGATTAAGAAGGCTGAATGAATGTGAAATCAACTCAATTTGCTAAAAAGCTTTTTTCTCAACTGAGCGATCTGTCCAGAGGAGTATTAAACTGCGCTGTTCATTGAATACGTGATAGTGGCGTTTTATCCTAGACTTGTAATATTCTTGGTACGTTTAAACTCACGTATATATTTATTTTTCATTCAGTAAATCATAATACAGCGTACGTGCCAGTTTAATTTGAATCATTTTCCTAATAACGAGCGACCAGGCAAAGTAAAAAATAACTAGAAGGTGAATCTTTATTAATTAGAATTTCTTAGTAAATCCAGAGGAGCAAGTGAACTTTCTACTGGTTTCGGGCAGTGAAAAGTTCTAAAATTATCGAATAATGAATTTATTTCCTTCATAAACAAAACCTAGTTCGTATTAGAAGGTACAAATTGATGTTGTTCACGGGGTAATAGTTGTCATGATCAAGAACTCTCATAAAAATGGTAAAGGTTTCATTGTAAGGTTGCATCGATAAATTAAATTCTGTAGTTGAAAAATTCCATTTTTCCGTGAATGACTACGAAAGACTGCGTACACTCAAAATACGAGAAGGCGCACATCCGGAACGATACAGAAGTAAAGAGACCTTCGGCCAAACCCCTTTCTTCCGACAGCCTTAATTTCGGATTAACCGTTCATTACGCAATCCCTCGTCTTCCCGATTTCGCTCCGATGCCTTCGCCTCGAATAAATCCAAAATAGAGATTCAGGTGTGTGCTAGTCCCAGGTGTTGCATCTGCTAGATGCACCGTTACTCGCCGAAATCGGCAGGAAGTCCTCCCATCCGAAGAACCATTTTTTAAGACCATTTTTTCGGCAATTTCCTTTCCTGTTTTCATCTGCGTTGGAGGGCCCCAGAGGGCTTCCCTTTTGTGCCCACGCACATAACTGTGATCCGTTTTTTTGACCTTCCAACTGCTCTTCCCATTTCACTCTTTTCAGTTCGTCCACTAATCATTCTAAGGAAACGCCATTCATCTCAGCACTCGTGAGTGCATCTGCGATATTTTAAAACGCCCTTTTTCCAAGTAATACTATATTCCTCACAAAAATCTTTATTTTCGAAGTTTTTTGCGACAACTCTCGTAATATTTGCAGTCGTATTTTCTCTCCCAAATACATTTATTTGTTATTGCAACGCCTCTGCCTCTCTATGTGGACTTCACCCGCAACCGATCCGTCATTTCTGCATCTCATTTATAAACTCGTAAAAATCAATGTTATTTTGACGGATTTTCGATTCATTAAAGTAAACTTCCTTTTAAAGTAGAGATGTTTCGTGAAAGTTAAAGTTTGCTTCTCGATATTTCATATTTTTAATTGGTGAGGCGAATGTAAGATAGGAGTTCCAACTTCGCCCGTTGAAGTCGCCGACTGTCTGAATGCAGAGGGAATCGGTAGAAAAACCAAATCCTCTCGACTGAATGCTCTTCTATGTTAGAGTCCGAAGGAAATCCTCCTCAGTGTGTACTCGATGGTGTTGTACGGCGACGAAACCGGTCGTATGTTTACGTTTAAGTGGAATTAGCCAAAGCATTTCTTATTTAGTTGTAAGGGAAGAATGTGACGAAGTTACGCCTGATACAATACCATTAATCTTCCTCAAATCAGGTGGATGATTTGAAATAGAACTTTATCATCGATGGATATGCGTATGAAACTCTTAGCAATTCTCGTGAATGAATCGCCATAACAATTGCAATCAACCTTACAATTAGTCATTTCCTAATGAGTGCTTTACACTGCTACGGGAATCATATTCTCTTATTTTCTGTTTTTAGTCGTCTTATTTCAACCCGAAGTTCTCCCGTTCAGTTGCGCCGGCGTGTTTTCCATTTATTCGCATTGGCTTTTACTCGATGTGGATTCCCATCCAGCGGAAGTTGGCAGCAAACACGGAAGACGCTGTCACCGACAGATAACCATTCAAACTCCGCGAATGACACACAACCGAAGACCGCTTGCATCGGAGCCATTTGTCCGTTTCTAATGATAAGTGTTTAGGAAGCGATGTAATCGCGACGCTGAGACTATCTGGAAGAACGAGCTGTTTACCAGAAGGTCCTCTCCATATGGCCCCAAAAGTGAAGCAATCTCGACCCGATCCCCTCCCCCGCCCTCGCTGTCCCGTTAGGGTGCATTTTCAACAGGTGTGGGCTGTGTTTGGATAGCTGTATCTCCACCCCCCCTTTCCCGGCATTCCTTGCGCCCCCTCTTCAAATTGGTTTGTGGGTTAGACGCCGCCGTTCCTCCGGCCTCTCCTACCTATTTATTAGAATACGTGGCCGCTGTCAGAGGCTGTGTTACCTTCAACCAGACCTGCCTCTGAATTGATTGGCGTATCGCACGGGATGCATACATCAAGATGTACGTTTACTTCACTGCTAACAGAAAGAACTAATTTTTAAAGAGATTTGTCATCTTCATTTATCTGATCGGCCGAAATATCACCTGAAAATTCCCATCGGACATTTTCCCCTCAAGTTATGAACTTCAAATTCGGGTTTTCTATCGATTTATACCTATTAAAAGAATGTTCACTGAGTACGTGATACGGGAGTTTTATCCAAGATTTGTAATATTCATGGTATTTCGTAATTCATGTATTTATTCGTCTATTCAGTAAATCATAGTACGGCGTACGTGCCAGTTTAATGTGAATTATTTTCCTAATAACGAGCAATCAGACAACGTAAGTAAAACATAACTCTATGAGGTTAATTTTCATTAACTGGAATTTCTTAGTAAATCCAACAAAGAGGTGGAAAATTGCACTGGTTTAGGGCAGTGAAAAGTTGTAAAATTATCGAATAATAAAATGCTTTCCATCTTAAGAACTAATTAACAGTAGCGCGTACGTAAGATAGTGTTCACGGTGTGATTATAAACTCAAATTCGGTATTCTATCGATTGAGCTATAGAATGTCTTTAGAAGGAAAGAGTTAAAAGATAGTGAAAGTTTCACGTGTATATAAAATAATCTATTTGAACGTACACAGTAATTATTACCAATTTATCGATTATGTATAGCTTTCTTTTTCTTCCTTTAGCGACTTTTCTATTTCAGCGACATCTGTCCACTACCTATCTAGCTAACTAGAAATGTAGATTCTTCTCTATGTTTTCGGATCATAATACGTTTGAATTGTTTACAAATCAAAATAGCTTATATGCCATGAGATGAAAGACTATATCCATCTTATGGGAGCGATTCATATTTACAATAACAGCGAATTTAAATAGTTTTGTTTAATTTATTCTCAACGTTAATTTTTCATAAGTTTGGCGTATATTTATATCCTTAATTATTCATAGCTACGCAGCAAATCTAGCGCCAATGTCGACTGGGAATCGTCACCTCCATTCCTAATATTTAACAATTGAAGATCTTATTTCGCTAAACACTCCAAATTAACGAAGGAAGAGGTTTATAAAAAGATCTTTACGAGGAAACTACAACTGATACTACAAAGCGAACAACAATCAATATATTTATAATATATTTATTTGTTTAAAAGGCATTTTCATCTTATTAATACGGGAGATCTTTTGCTCTTACAGGAAAAAATAGGCTCGAAACAATTGCCTTCACTTATTTGTTTTTTCTCTATTAATTTATGTTTTATTTGCTTACTGCCAAATAGATCAGTAGATTAAGTGACCTATTTTTCTCGTTTTAGTAGATGGAGGACCTCTGTCTTGCATTGTTTGTCATACAGCCGTTCATTTTTTACGGCGATTGCAATATTTTTTGCACTTCCAACATTCATTCTCCATTAATATTGCGTTTCCTTTCTTTTGCAGTTGGCCACCAATATGGCGTTCTTCAACCTCTACTCCAACCCTGGTTCATGAATCGGTGAGTACACTTTAATTATCACTTCTCTGTCGTCAATGCACTCCGTGAATACACTTGCTGTTTGTATGAGCGCAAAGGGGCGTCGTGAGGGCAACAGGGAGCAAAATGTACGTACGTCAAAATTCATCGAAATCAAAACACTCAAAAATTTCCCTCTCTTGGCGATTCTCCCACATCCTAAATAACGACTTCAAACGAGGAAATAGTGCTTTATTTTAAATATGAGTTAATGGGAAATCATTGTTTCCTCAGTGAAACTTACTAACGCATGTAAGGATGGTTGGAGTGAACTGAAATCAACGAAATAAATTCGCAGTTTGAAACGCCTCCTTTAGTTATCAAGTGAAATGTTATGTCTCAAGGAATGCGAAGTTTGAAAAATTCAATTAAAATTCCTTTGAAACCACAAGCTTATGTTGCATCAAATCATGACAAAAAATCCTCTCCAAGGACGACAAATGACGCTACTATGCCTACTTTCTTACACATGTAACAATAACGCTCTTTGCTCGAGGGGTTGTTGCAATAAGGAATTCGACTGATTTGCCATACCTCTGAAAGGCTTTTTTATCGCAAAATGGCCAATCGATGCAATTGTCAGTGCCTTTTCATCGCATTCCGTGGTAAACGGCTTAAGGAAAAGCATCGCAAGAGTGCGCCAGGAAATCGCACTGCGCGGCGAGACCTTGACGCCCTTCCGATTTCACTTTTCTTTCGCATTGACCTTCGCGGCTCTCCTTAAGGTCACTTTATTCATAACAATCTCCTCTTTTCTCAAAGCCCCAGCTTAACACTCACAATACTCTTTGCCATTTTCGAACTGCTCCTTATCGGTCTTCCTCTTCCTTTACGAACATTTACACACTCATCGTGTACTTCATGACCTATTGTCACTGCGTATTTGTTGGGGGAATCGCCCTCTTCACTTGCTTGGAACTGTTCGAGCATCTTCGAGAAGAATCGGCCCGTGGCGATTTCCCGAACTGGGACGCTCTCGAGAGTTTTATATTCAGCACTGACTCAAAGCGTTGGGACTGAGGCGGCAATACGAGGAGTGAGGTAGTTGCCATTGCTGAAACAGAATGCTGTAAGTAGAACAAGTAACACTTATCTAAAAATTCAAAAACGAGAGACTTTAATCAATGTCATTATTCAGCATTACTCATACCTCAGTAGCTTTCATATTATCACAGCCATGAACTTGACGGAGACAAAAGTAAGTGAAAGATACATTTTTCTCGGTCCCGCACCAAAAGACAAATAAGAAATATTCAATGCATCAGGACTTGGTAGTAGGATCCACACCTAAATAAAGTCGAATTGTTATTATTATTATTACATGTAAGCAATAAGCAGTAGCTATCGCGAACTTCTTTTCGCCGAGGAGCTCCTTTTATTATGGAGATGGACTTTGAAGTTGGGGTCCATTAACATATTGCATTGGTAATATTTAAGCTAAGCGTTTGCTCCGTTGGCACTAATGAAGAAAACGGGCGGAAGATGTCCTTGGGCGTGCCCTTCAGATCACGTCACCTCTTTATTCGAGAGACGCAACTCACTAACAATGATTGCCCCCGAAAAAGTGATTTACAAGAGGGTTTAGTATTATAGTGAATGGGATCCTTCCGAAAAGTCTTGAATTCGAGAATTAGAAAAAGTACAGCGAAAGGCGATACGTTTTGTGAAGAATTGCTGCGATAAATCAATGAGTGTTAGATGCTTCAGGGCGCAGGATGGGAATCTCTAGAAGGTAGGATATTTAAACAAAGACTCAATTTACTTTAATAAGGGCGTTTCATCGCACAATGTTCTTCCAATTCTCTTCACAATCTCAATCGAAGTCGCCGGCTTATAATTTATGTAATTACGCAGAGAATGACCTAAGAACCCTATCGATTTCCGCGGCCATATTTCATTTCCAGTCGCCACTAAATAGTCCTCTTTCTCGTGATTGGCATTGGCTCAAATATTCTCGCATCAATTCATCAATTCATTCAATTGGAGCGACGGCCGATGTTTAGGCGTTCAAATCTCCGCATGTTTCTGCGATTCTTTGGACGTCAGGAATGGCAGGGCCGGCTTCCGCGATCAGCCCTTCGTCTTTCCTCAACTCATTCGACTTTCATTCTCTATTTCCATGGTTTTGTTTTCACGACCGCAATTAAAATGTTAGCAACGGAATCAAAATACGTCTCGCGCTAGAATGAGCTCTTATCTTTTCATCTGTTTCAGCAGAAATTCGCCCAATAGGTCGCTCTTCGCGATATTTTGAATTATTAATCATAATTATCAGTGAAACCTTGAATTGCGAGCATAATTCGTTTCTTAGATAATCACGATTCGTTCCAAAACCTAAAAGTATTCATAAACATAATAATGATTATTAGGGAAACAGTGATCACGTAACAATCGGCAGCCAAAACAGCGTGTACGTACTCAATGTATTGCTCGTATTGCAAGACCTTATATCAAGTCAGAACTTAAGGGATATTTTTGTTCGTCTTACAAAACATTCGCAAACCAAGTTACTCGCAGAGAGACGTTTGACTGTATTTGTAATGGATAAAAATGTCCTGAATGACGTCGTCCCTATTTACACTTGAATTTGGCGGCCGCGGTGTCGGAGTGGCGTGCACTGCAACCTCAGAGTGCGAATCACGGCTAGTCGTATTGTTTGTTCGTGTTCGTATATAATAATAATTATTAAATTGGATGCGATTGCGGTCTTCTTGTTTCCGTTTAATTTATTTGATAAATAATATCATATATATATAATTTATTTATTTGATAATAATATATAACAGTATAATTATTATCATTAGCTCATTTTCGTGAGTGGTAAATGTTCGATTTTATCATTTCGTTGACAAAGTAATAGAAAAGTGTCCCGTCTTTACTAATATTAAAAGTTAAAATACTCCGGGTAGTCATGTGGGCAGTGCCTTCGAATTTGGCGAAAGCGGTTCCGAGTTCGATTCCCTGTGAAGGCACACGTGCGAAGTGACTGTCAAAGCACTTTAACAATTACTACCACATAAATGGTGCTATTGGTGGAAATTCCATCTTAATTTTAAAAGCGTCGCTACGTCTACTCTTATATAGTTTCGGGTGAACTAATTAATTGAAAAACGAAACGAAGTCCCATTAATCATTTCGATACCATTTCAGAAATTAAACGAATTACGTTTATAATACGACATTTAATTCGTCGCAATAATAAATGAGGTATGTTATCCTATGAACGTATTGAAGAGGGCCTAAGTAACGGAAAATGCTTCTTAAATTTATGAATTTTCTCTATATTTGCTCCAATATTATTCCTTAAAAATAGAATAATTTCGAAGATGCTCGCTATAAGGAATGATATTCCAGCAGCTTTGAGCGAAAGGAGAATCCTTGAAACGCTATTGGAGTAAGCCCATCGTCTCTTCTCGTAGAGAATATTCGGGATGAGATGTAATATTTCGGGAACATTCACGAAACTTTCCCTAATTTTGTTAATCTTGTTTCCGAAAAGAACTCAAGCATAATGCGTTTCCCTCCAATTCCGTCCTAGTTCTCAACTTGGCCGCCAGGTGTGCTGCGGTTCTCACGCGCATCCGAAGTAGTTGACTCTTGTTACTCACAGATGGCTCTCCCGTCTCCCGCCTTGGCTCGCTCCCTTAGGTTACAAAATATTACAAAACAACTCCACCAAAGGCATTTGGCGGAGTTATGAATTTCGCAAAACTAAATGATTTCTGTTTCGTCGAACTTTTAATTCAATTGCCGAAATGAGCAGACAGCGATAACAGAAGGAGCATTCCTTTACTATTACACTATCGCACTTATATTTTATATGCTCCAGGGATAGAAATTGAAGCTCTTTTTTCAACGAATTTTCTTATTGTTAACGGAAGGGAAAATTTTGGACTTGAATGGGACTCGAACCAAAGTATTCCCTATGATAACTTTCGCTGTAAATACAGTTTTTAAAAATTCAGCTTCGAATCTTTTAATCCTTGGACTTAATGATACATATCTCATCGTGATAAGTCCACAAGCATTTCCTTTATTAGAGTGATTTCATTGTTATGCCAATTCCGTTCCCCAGTCGAAATCAAAGGGAAACGTCGGGCATCGGAAGAAAGAAATAAAAATAAATTGTGGAACGAACTCATGTGCGTCCACGCCTCCATCTCACAGGGCATTGTTCTCAAACTGTGTGCTGTTAATTAAGGAGGTAATGACTTTTCGAAGGTCGAACCCGCGACACCTAGAGAGCAGTTCCCACGTTATAGGATAGATCAACTTATTCGTATGACATTCCACAAAATTTTTTCATCAACTGATTGTCAGGATATCCCTTCGTGCTACGGTAAGGAAGAGAATTGCAAGGTGATGGAATAATAGATGACAATAAATTCGAAGAAATAAATAGTTATTTCCGTCTTAGAATTTACTCGGAGTCCCTTTTCTCTAAAGGATTAGCTTTAAGTCCGTCCTCTTCTCAATCTTTCGCGAAGGAGAAAAAGTCCATTTTGTGATTCGTTATTAAAGGTTTCGATCTTGAAACAGGTTGGGAATCGTCGAAGAGAAAAAGAATCAGAATTGGGTCAAACCTTTTCAAATAAATGAAAAAAAAATCGGAAGGAGTTGTTTTGTGTCTTTAGAGGACGAAGGAGAGAGAAATCGATTGAAGAGAGGAATGGTTTGTATAAAACATTGATCAAACAATATGCAAGTATGAGAGGAAGACTTGCATTGGCACCCCCTGCCACAGGTGTATGAAATAAGAATAAATGAAGAATGTCGATCGAAACCCTCGTTCGAATCCCTTCGCAATCAGGGGAAGCGTCTCTCTTTAGTTGCCCAAGAGCGGCGCTCTCATCGCCTCCGTTGAGATAGGTCGCTTCCGGGTTCGCGCTCCGCGACCCTCATTCGGTGCGTCCATCCCTTTTCCCCATTATCGTCCATTTATTGCTCCGATTTATTCTTCTCCTCCATTCTCCTTTTCTCTTTTGTCCCATTCGTCTCTTCCGATTCACTCATTCTCATTTTCTTACTCGTGATTACATATTTTTCTTTCCACGCTCCTTTCAGCTGCACGTGTCCACAATTCCATCATTAAATATTCTGTGTTTATTTATTTGCTTCTCCTGACGCACCCAACTTTCGCTAACAGACGACACAAGTGCATTTTCGCCTCTTTCTTATTTACTGACCATCCCAACATGAATTACCTGATAACTCTTTTACGCGAGTTCAGACGCCTTTTTATCCCTCAAGCTATTCTCCCAATTCGAGAAACAGTTCGTCTAATATTAAATAGCATATCCATTTACTTTTATCTCCGTTTGTGCTCAGACTTAAACCTTTCCATTGCATGGAAAGTAATGGATTCTTCATAACGTATTTAATAATCTTTCCACTCCATATTGTAGCCGTGTGTCCTGTCGTAATTTTTCGACCCACCTTTTATTTCTAATAGCCGTTTACACGCAGTTAGACGTAAATGGTGAATGAAACTGACAATGAATTTCGTTTGAGGAAACGGGAAAAATGATACTCGTCAGTTTGTCGTGGTTTTTCTCTCGCAAATGATTTAAAATTGAAAGGAATTAACTTTTTCACTACTACTGTACTATCAGTTATCAATTATTGTAAGAAGGTGTTCGTTAATTGTTTTGCGAGTTTCAATTGTTTTCTAAATTCAACTAGTTTGTAAATTAAGCTATTGTAGGCGCTACTTTGTAGAGCACCCCTCGCAATTTTATGAATACAATTAAAATCAACGTAATTCTATGCGGAATTTCACCCTCGTGTGGACTGGTCCAATTCGTGTCGCCGCAATATTTTCTGCGAAGGCCCGCGCGTGTCCCGGATAAGGCGTCGGGACAAAAATTCGAAGTCAATCGATGAGTGGACTCAGCATCTTCTTGGACCATCTTTTGTCTTTTAATCTTTGTTTACTCCCCCGACCCCTTTCTCCTTTTTCGCCCCACATCCGGATGGACTCGAGGTGCATGCCGGGAACTCACCCCCCCCCTCCCCCCGCAAATGATCGCCGCGCACTGAGTCGTTAGGTCCCCCACGGACGAGTCGTGCTTTCGCCGCTACCTCAACACAGCGCCGCTCCATCCGAGCGAATGCTCCAAACAAACGGGTTTTTAATCGCCGCTGCACTGCCTCTTCTCACTTCTTACCTACCTCCCGATGTCCTCAAGGTAAGGCCATTTTTGAGTGAAAAATCGTGCCGTTCGAATAGGCCCTCTGAGTGTTACGTAAAGCCGCCATTTCTGGTTCGCACCCAAGTTGAAAGGGAGAGGAGGGAAAGTGAACCAATTTAGTGCACTTGTTCGTCTTTCTATCGATCTACGTGATCCCCAAAGACCAAAGGTATTTTCCTCCAGCACGTGACTCCATAACTGACCTTAAACTTACCGAAGTGTGGCGTCCAGTGTTCTTTTCCACTTCTTGGGCTTATTTGGGCGGAGCCGAAATAGAGTCACGATTGTGTCACTGTTTCGAGAAAGTGATAGAATTACACCTGCGAGTGCGAGCGAACATCACTTTTCCTTTTGAATCTTCCCCGTAACCCATATTGCCACCCATGTCCCACTTGCATACGCCATTCCTCCGCTTCGCCCATCTTAAATTATCCTCGAGCGCTGCCTCCCCATTTATATCAATTCGCCTTCATCTCTTTCGTCTTTGGCCGAATATTGTGCATTTCCCTTGCCAGAGGTGAGGAACTCACCTCCTCTGGCCACACGCGGCCTCCGCGGTCTTTATTGCGGCCTATTTCAAATTATTCCGAATCAAATGAGCGTGTCGGAATAATTTCCTTCCGCGATCTTCTTAATTCCTCCGATTTGAAATAAAATCGCGAGGATTCCACTAATATTCATTCGCGATTGCAATCGTACCGCCATTACAATTCAGAAAATCAGGTTTGAGCTGCTCCAGGCGATCGAAGCGCGGCCTGGGTTTTTTCATGTGCGGCCTGATGAATTCTTATGCGGCCCGTCGTGGACGCGTCGCCCTCACCTGAGCAACGCTTTTCAGCGCCATCGAGAAATATCCTCGCCCATCTCGTCCCGCCGAATTCCAATGGCTCCCTATATATGTATTTCCTTCCCCAGTGCATTTCCCGCTGACGAATGTCTTTCGGAAGGTGCGCTGATTATGTGTACCAGTAATTTTCAGTGCTCCGCTCTGCCTTCATTTTGTTCCAATTGAATCGATAGCTGAGAGAACATGTGATATGTTGCGCAACGAATAAAGCCTTCGACTATATTTCCGAATTTCCTCCCTCTCTTTGCTGCCTTGTGCGGCTCATCGCGGGCAATGTATGTGTAGATGCTACATGTTGCATGCATTAACCTACATAAACTACCCCGCGCTTCTTTGCATGCCTCTTATTTGTGTCGCGCTTACTGATATCACCCTCCTTGTGCAGATCGTTTCTTGCGCCAAATATGTGCTGTTATTTTTCGGTCACTCGAGTGCGGTGTTGTTATTTTCTTGCTCCGTTTCTGCAACGCTTTGCCGATAAAAATATAGTCGAGATTTATCTCCGTTCGTTGCCAAAAAAGGCCGATATTTTTAGAATTCGGTGAAAGCTTACGTGAGGTGCGTCTTCCCAATCTCAAATATTCTCTCGAATTTTGAGACGAATCCGACTCAGAAATGAAATATATTAATTATTTGGGAGTGGCCTTTCGTTGTTAGATGTAAATATGGTGTAAAAGTTGGAATAGTTAGCTTTGAAATCTCAAAATCACACTCACGGTTGCTTTTAAACCATTAGTATGTCTGCAAAATTCTTGCGACGATTTTTGGCGATTTCTTTGCGATAAAAAGGTAGAGCTCACGACATCTGAGCAATGTTTTGTGGAAGGGAATGCGAAACTTTTGGTGGACAACAAATATCTTGATTCACCTTTCTCCATTGCGAGAGTTAATTTTGAGCAGAAACAGAAATATCTATAATTTTTACACTCGATCTAAAAGAGGTGATTAATTTTACATACGAATTCGTGTCTCAAATTTGATTGATTTGCAGACAATATCAGATTTGCAATCGAATGACTGACTAAACGGACCACCAACGCAAGTTTAAAAAATTAGCTGTAATGAGAAAAAATCCCAGGTAGTTAATTCATTTCGGGATGAATCGTAAAATTTGGAGTATCAAACATCCTTTCTATGGTCGATCTGAAGGTTAATTTCCTTCGATATATTTGTGAGTGAGATTTCGAATAGGTTTCATGTATCCAAGCGCAAAAATTTGTATTAGAGATAATATTGTTAAAAGTGCTTCGACAGCTGAGGTAATTTCTCACGTGGACCGCCAACGGAAATCGAACCCGGGATCGCTTTCACTGAAGTCGATCGCCCACTTGGCTATCCGGGATCCCCTCAAAATTTTGATTTAGCTCGTTTGATAAATCTCTGGGCTGAATTTGTTTTCAACGGAAACAGTGGATCCACACAGATGCATAGGCCGTTCTGATGCTAGGTAAACCAGGGCAATAGATTGAAGGTCGATTCCAGAATTCATTTTTCCACGGTAGGGATTGGTCAAACGATCCACGACCCTCCGCCATACGCCCATACCGAGTTGGTGACCTAACTTTCGTAATGTTTATATCCTGGAAGCTGGAAGATTTTAGCAGCATTTCGGCATCTACTTCTCGAATAATTGTGTTTTAAGTCAGAAAAATAAGCCTCGCAATCGTCTAAACGATCTTTCCCCCCCTTTTTTCGTATATTTAAATAAGCGTTTGAATATCGCCCTTGCATTGCCTTCGTCCGATTTGTCGTCTGAAAGTGCGTACGGATATAATTGATTAGGTGCGGCTCGAGGGAGGATGATCATGCGTAGAAAGTGTTCCAGTTGAAGCTCTTTTTCAGGTCGAATTCCGCCGGTAGAGCGATCCTATTTGTTGCACTTTTGGCAGAGTTGCAAGTGCACGAGTGACCCAAGGTCTCCCTCACTGCTGTGGGGTGCATCTCTTTAAATAAATGAGCCGTTGAAGAAGATGGAAAAAGACAAAACAGGAAGTGGAGGAAGAGTCGTCCTTGAGAACAACTGCCCATCCTCAACGCCTTCCGAAATAATAGTCGAATGCGTTCGTCTGTGAGAAACGCATTCTCCTGATAAATCCGCAGACTCGCATATTCAATTCATTCCGCGATAATAACAGTTATAAGATCGGATCGCACATCCTCTGGAGATTCCGTCGACGCACACGGATTTCTATCGTCGGCGGCGTTGCAGAAGACGATAACACGCGGGATTAGATAGTAAATATCGATTTTTGCGCGCCTTCTGTGGAAACAATTAAAAGATTGAAAATTTCCGGGACTCACCACTAACGATTGATTGATCCTGCGCGGGCTTCGACATTCATCTGTCACAGGCTCCTTTCTTTTGATTTCTTCGCTTAAAATGTCTACCAAAACGAATACTGAAGCTGTTAGAAAGACGATATTCATCGCTCCAACCTTTCTCTTGCTACCGCTCGTGTGCAGAAATTGAGGGTGCGTGGCTAATAACCAAGGTTGCTATAAACAATCCAAAAGATCGTAAAAATAATGTGTTTTCATATATTAGGTTGCCATAAACGATAAAGGAATGGGTTTTTACAAGCAGATCGCGGCTGTAATCGCGATGCCTTCTCTCCGACGCATAAGACCATTTGCTTTTGTTGCGTCGCTTTCCTTATAATCCGCCATTTTCTCTTTGGGTCCTCTTTCATTCGCTTTCGTTCAACCGCTCTTTATTCGATCGCAAAATGGACGCTTTTTTCCACCTTCAGTTTCACCTTCCCAACCTCAATTCATTGACAACGCACTCCCCTAAAACTTTTCTCAAAATCAGCCGTTTTAATTTCTTCCAATCATTTCCATTGGAGTAAAAACTTCGTTTCCTTTTGATTCGGAATTTCTCACGGTCACCTGTAATATTCGGTTCCATATTTAATACGTTATGTTTCGCGAGAAAGGAAGGGAGTATTCACGGAGTTGTCTGTCATGCCACAGTAGTTTAATTAATCTACGTGAAATATTTTTGTAATTACGTTTATTTTGATAGTTTAAATACGTCGACCGTTGTGGTTTTTTGTTTTAGTTAAGACCTCAAGTTTTATTCCGACCTCAACTGAAATCGTTTATTAACTGACTGAATCGCTGTCTTGTGCTAACAGGTTGGCATGTTATTCTTTCGTCGACGTTTTGCAATTAAAGGCACACTCGAAAATAAAGGCCAACGATGGATTAAAGATGAACTCTGCTCTCTTCACCGTCGAAGGCTCTGTCGAATCATCCAAGCTTTGTTTTTTCCATTTGTGTTATAATGAAGGATCGCGAGAATGATACGTGGTCAATAAACGAAGAGGAATTCCGAGCCGTGAGTGAAATGCCGAAGAGAATGAAAGGGAATGGCCCAAAAGTGAGAGGGTGCTCTTACGTGTAGTATTGGGAAACATAAAGGGGTGTTATATCGGTTACCCCAATACATACCCCGGTATATTTCGGTTACACATTCCGGTTACCCCGATATATCAAATGCAACATAATCAGCAAAGCATCCGAGTGTAGGAAATGGAAGGTGTGTGAAGAAAATAGTCGTTGAACGCGGAAGTGCGAATGCATTTCCCCATTGGAAGAGAGGGTCCAAAGTGGGTGGGGCTACGGATTTTGATTGTCTAAAATTAAAGCCGAGGTCATCGGGAGCTCGCCAAAGGATTTTTTCCGCGTCTCGCACCGCCTCCAGTCGCCATTTGCTTCTTTTCCCTGCCCCTCTATTTGCGTGCACTAATATTCTCAACGCATCGCTCCTTCGTCATCTATTACAACTTCTATCGCTTCGCTTCCCAATCCACTCCATTCCTCACTCATTTCTTCTCCAGACGCCCTTATTTCGCCAAAATGGACGTTTCAAACGCAAACACTTTACTTTTTTTTACCCAGTTAGGTGTTTTAAAAGATTTTTTATCAAGTTGGTCTCGTTTTCGTCTTAGATTTGAGACTCATTGACGTTAAACAAGCTTACAATCGCATTTAGTTACACGATAAATAATTAAAATAATTACTAGAAACCCCGATAATTAGCACTGCGATTTAAGTGTCGCCAGAGTTGTTTCGGCTTTTATGATTTGATTTACTTAAATCATCGTCTTTGGCCTTATTATTTTAGGATTTTATTTTGAAAACATATATCTATCATTGTTTATATATACCAAAATATCATTTTTGGTTATTTGTTTCCTCTGTATTCATTCAAACTAAACAAAACGCCTATTTTATAGGACGTTGAAAGGTTAAACATAAATGATGTTTTGAGTATGGGCGATTTAAATTGTAGAAATAAGAGCTTTACCGCGACTCCAGCAAAAGCCAGAATATTGTTGTATATAATTGTTGCAAGTTTCCAGTGCTGAGAACTATCACTCCCGCGCACCAATGGTAGACAATAACCAGTTATTTTCTGATTGTTTTTGGATCGCTCTGCTGAATTTCAATTGTAGTTGATTGTGCCCAGTGTTTCTTAGTGTTCTCTTAGTTGAATTGTCTCGGGGATTTTTTGCATAGAATAACTTACTTTGACAAATAGAAGTACATCTTGGAACTTATTTCGAATAAAAGAATTTCGCTCAATTTAATGGAATATAGAAATTTTGTTGGGAAAGAAGAGCGGCTGTCTCTCGAAATGAGTTTGAAGAAGCGGAATTGCAATGTCGAATCATCCACGGTTGAGGATGGATGGGTTTTCTGTGCTTTCGAATATTCCGAAGAAATAGATTATATGAGTTATGGCTGAATGATTAGAGTCGCAATAGACGGAGAAATTCGCCTCTTTTGTCGCAGATATGGAGTGTTTTGAGGATAGAATGTGCACAATCACTGTTTTTCTTAGCTGATACATCACTAAATTCAAGATTATTCACCACAATGGGTTAACAAACCGAGCGGTCGTCCTATGCTTGCTCTATTTCATCATAATACATAGCATTTACTTGTGTAACCCAAGTCTCCCCCTATCCCATCCATTACTCTTTCAACAATTGTTTTTGCAGAATATTTTCCTCAATGTCTTTCATAGACGCCTCTTCATCTGTTACATATTTTACTTTCTTCTCTAACCGCATAGTATACCGCACGTCATACGTGCGTGTACCGCATAGTCATAGTTTCCCCTCTATGCTGATTTACAGTCAATTTCTGAGTTCCATTCGAAAGAACTCTCAATTTATAGGTTTCCATGAAAACACGGATTCCCAGTTTGTATTTTTCCTTTTAGCGATTGTTTCTCTTCCTTTAGATCAACTTCTTTGTTTTGGATAAAATTGATTTCAGCGCTTCATTTCCATTAAGTACTGCTCTTTAAACATTACAGCCAATATTGTTATTCGCAGAAACCATGGAAATTTCGATAACTAGTCCATGGTGTTCAGAGGAAATGCTGCGGACGGAGTGTAGTGTTTACAACGGGACGATCAGATACCTCGAGAGAAACAATGGAAACCGAGTTGATTGTTGCGAATATTCGAGCGAAATTCGACAATATTCGATTGTTGAAATCTAAGTCGTAAGTAAGTCAACAATTAAGGCAGCAGCATGATTATTGTTACGGACCATTCTTATTGTATTATTTCCCGTCTCTTGACTCACGTAATACTTTTAATTACACGAATACTCTTCATATTACAATAAATGAAAACATTAGCATCAATTTTGCCTTAGATCATTGATAGAATTTCATCGCTTGAGCTCCTGATTCATATGATTCTCGAGTAACATTCTTCCGCGAATCATTTTTTCCTCGTTTCGGTTCTAGACGGCAGTCTAATTCCAAACCGGAAATAATCTCCGCATCAAATGTATATGTATGTATGTAACACGAAGAGCTTTCTTAGTCGGACGGCATAGAAATGGGCATTGGTGTGCCCTCTTTAGCTAGGGAAGCCATAACTCGTCGAGCTGCGGTCAATGTTAACGCGATGCCATTGCCATCTGTGACGTAATCGAAAGCCATCTCCTCATCTGCTTCGATACTGACTCGAGTATCTCTCGCAAATACACAACTTTGGCTCGAAAAGACGATCATTGAGGCCCAAAGAAAAGCGTTTTCATATGAACTCTCGAGGAATTCGTCAAAAGAATCGTCGGTGAAAAAGAAGGTCGGCATTGCGTTTCCTTTCTGATTTGGACCGCCCGTTGCATTCTGAGAAAATCATATCTACTAAAAGTAAAACTGTCCGTCCCCTTTCTAAACTGTTTGATGTATAGATATGAGACGAACTGGATTGTGTTCCTACGAGATTGAAAGTTCCGGGAAAACTATTCTCATCACCGAGAAGGTTCGGGTTCGAACTCAGGAGTCCATAATGTGTGTCTATGAGAAATGCGGGCAGAGTTTGTTTCTTCTACAAAATTAAATTAGAAGAAACGGTTCTACGAAATCGAGACAAGTGTGAAATGAAATAGAACTGATTATATATTATTATTTTAATCGTGAAATATTGATATAGTTTTTCTTGTGCGAGAATTTTGATAAATTTAAGGGAAAATTGATACTATTTTGTGGATATAAACAACCCTTTACGACCTTGTTGAATTCGAGCTGATGCGTTATCCATAAGAATACACGGTATTATACGTCCATGAAGTTCCGTCGAAGGAGCTTTGTAGTTCGGAAAGAAAATGCTTCAGAAGGAAATGTTGTAGAGCGTAGAATAGCAGTTGTGAATGTAAACCTACGACGATGACAGTTCTGGAGGAAATAAGAGAATGATAGAGAACTAGATTTGTAGCTACAGTTGAAGCTGCGAGGGGATTTTACATGGGAACCGATGCGGATGTTGAATCCGAAGAATGCATTACCCTTATGAAGGTTGTTAGCAAGTGTGCCCACAGGCAAAGAACCTAATAGTGCAATTTGAAATGAAAATAATAACTTTTACTGTGCCTAGTATTTGCTAGGTGAATTTGTTGTTGGCCTCATGATAGATATGATAGCTCAGATGGAAGTGTTGTTCTCTTTGGAAATTTTCTAAGATCCTCGATGTATGGGGAGGTTTAGAAGGAAGATGATGGGGCCAAAGTTAAGAAAATTAACGCTTCGGGAAATTGCAGTGGATCGACCAGATAAGGGATGATAAGGGATAAATAGATAAGGGATGCCCAATCGCCTGGAAAATTCATTCTCACTGCCTACGATCCTAGATTAAAAGAGACTACACTCAGCCATGTTTATTTTTTCGAAGATGAAGGTTTCGCGTTTTTTCACATAAACACTTTAGTGAAGTCGAACGGCGCTCTTCTCAAAGTCTAAGTTTTCCTCAACAATTAAGCAGGGTGCGAGAGTTTCCATTATTAAACCCCTTCAAAAATGCTCATTCCGGTTTATAACAACCCCCGAAGAGGCGAATACCGGTAACTGTTTGAACGTTTCTACGCTGTCTCGGCTGAGAAAATAACGCAACCAGAATATACGTATGGGGGGTTTGAGAGAACGAAAACGGGCGTACCTTACAGGGGCGGGATAATCATGCACTTCTTACAACAGATGTTACAGAAATTCTCTTCGAAATCATTAACTGGTTAGAAAATGAGATTTACACGGTTAAGTAGCAAAATAATTGATCTTCCCGAAATTGGGAAACTAGATTGTGATATCTTTCTTAACGAATTTAACCCTCATGGGGAGAGTTTTAATACCCTGAACCACCCAACCCCCCCCCGCTAGGTACACCACTGGGCTGAGATATTTCAGCCTAGAACCGCTGAGGTCACCGATTCGAATCCTCGTTAAGGCAAACATGTTTACGGTCCTCCTTTGCTGATTTTTCCCCTCACCGTTCGGCTGAAATAAAAATTAATGAATTGAATTACGTTGCTTTGTTAACAACCATTACATATATAGGGTTTCCTTGTTATTGTTTTTCAACAATTTAAGCGACAGCAGTACGTGTTAAAATACCGCTGAGAAGTTGTTTATCAGCAGCGTCCTGTTGCTACGTAGCATTTTAACCGTAGTTAATTAGGTTGGGTCGGGTTGCTGCGTGATTGGTTATCAGTGACCATCGGCATTATCCTCATGATACGACTTTTATCGCCGTGAACTCCGTCTTTTGTTTCTCGAGTGGGTGCGGAATGCAAACTCGGCGTCGCTGGAAAAATCGGGAATTCCGCGTCCCATATTTCCGTGACCCGATTTCGCGTCTCCCGGACCATCGACCGGTGCTTTCCGAGGAGAAATCGGCGCAATTGAGATAATCGCTCACGGAAACCATCCTTCGCAATTCGAATATGTGTCAACTCAAAATGGACAAATATTCGCAAAACCGCGGAAACTGCGTCGTTGTTACGCACTTTTCTCTTCAGTCTTATCAAAATGTTGAAGAAATTCCGATCAAGGAAAGCGACGCCTCGCGTTTAGTTTTTCATTTGTTTCGTTATCTCTTCCGGGGTCCAACTGGAAATTACAATGTTGCAGGGTTAAGTAAATACCCCTCGCTTTGTAGGTTATGAAGATATCGTAAACTTAACCGAAAAGTGATTGCGCAAATCACTCGTTAGTTCACCATTTCCTCACAGTGTTCAGCGCGAAGAAAATGCAGGCCGAAGTAGACCGGAAAATATTGAGAAAATCTCGAAAGAAAATATATATAAATATCGAGCGCCATTTCCGTTGCGTCCGCCGATCCGATTCCGCGAGAAAAATCGGCAGAACATTTGTCTGAGAAATTCCTGTTTCCGAGAAGGATTTGCCGACGACAAAATTAGGTCGAAGGGCGGGTGAGTTCCACTCGCCATTGGGCGGTTTGCGTAGCGAAGATCCCGGGATCGAGCGTCTCAAGCCGTAACTATACCGAAGGATGTTGTAGCGCGCCATTGTTGCGTCTAATAATGAACGGCCATCGGGCGTGACAATGAAAGACAATCGCGACTACAATGAGCATCTCCAGGGTGCTTTTGGAAGTCCTCTTTGAACGTTTCTTACGTAATTTGATAGATTGACCCTTTATTAGTGAGGTTAGGCCCATGTGGGCCTCTCCTCCACCTAACCTCGTTATTATAATATGCACAAAATACGTGTAATTATAAACTAAAAGAAGGAGTGCAGTGTGGGAACAAATCGTTGCAACTGAAGGTTGACAAAGAAAACACCATTGTTGCGGGAAAACATCCACAGAGAAGGGGGTGAACCCGCGAAAACACAGTGAATGCACATAAAAACAATGTATAATACAATACATTTAAATAGCAGATAATCGAAAGTGAGAAAAAATCGAATTACAAACTTAATAAGACACATAATATAAAACGGATTCGTGACATAACCATTGTTACACCACAGAATAAATACGCTGCACGACCCAACGGCACGAATGCCACGAAGTGAATCGTGAGTCTTTATTGTTTACAGATAATATGCTTTTAAAAGTTACGTAGAGTTGCTAAACGAAATTATATATATAGGAGAATAGAATTGAAAGAACTCGATCAATTCCAAAAAGTAAGATCATCTTATAAGTAATGGTCAGCACTCGTCGAATATGCGATATTCATGTCGGATCGTCATGTAATCCTTATCATTAAACTTCATCACATAATTCTTAATTCGGTATTGGTAAGTTTGGTAGATTTCAGGTGAATTTGGTGAGTTTTCCGTCGTTAGACTGGGACGAGCGCAGTGGAAACATGGCGTCGTCCTAAGGCAACTTGGAAAGCCTTATCCCGGGCGCCTCTCTGACCCGATTCGTCGCCCACGCTTTGCTCGCCTCCTGACCCAATTCTACTATTCTTGGCTCTACGCTTTCTCTCTCCCGTTTATCCGCCTCTCTCTCCGACCCAATTCCCTCTCTTCTCTTCTCTCCTGGGTTAGGTCAGGGCCTGTGGTGACGTCACTCCCCCCAACTGTTGATCTCTACGAAGGCGGATCAATACGTCCTTCGCCACCCTCTCTCCCATTCCTCTTTAATATTTCTATCTCTTCCATCTCTTGTTTTAATCCACACAAGACCTCAAACGACCATTTAACAGATAACTACGAAATGACCTTCCGCAACTAAGAAATGGTTGCTCTAGCTTCCTCAATACAGTGATTTCCATAGCATTCGTACACCACAGAACTACCGAAAGACCCTCAGAATGATTTTGGAGGAATGGTGTTTTGTAATTTTCCAGTCCTTTTAAAGTATAATGATTCGATTTCATCTGTCGATTCTGCCTTGTTTTTGATTATTAAATAGATAAAGATCGCGACAATAGGGCGTCGTATCCAAGGACACGGTTGCCACAAACAACCCAACGCCTCGAAGTCGTCGGCGAAATTTCAAAACAACGGAGGAATCCAAAGATTTGTGATTTGTCGTCCTTTCCGTGTAAACGACCCCATCGGGGTTCGAACAAGGTTCCCCGCCGTACGAGAACGGCCTAAAATGGGCAAATACGAGGCTAAAAAGTATCGTTCGATGTTTGTTTTAGCCTTGTTCCAGGCGTTCATTATCATCCGTGTCTTTTCGCCCTGAAAAAGGATGAAAATTCCGACGGGAAGATGACATGGAAGGGGAAAAGTGGGTCAAGCGGAGTGCGCATGCGCCGTGCAGATGGAGTGCACTTGTCGTGGAGGGGAAGCGCTTCGCTCCGAAAAAAATCTATGTCTATTTTCTCCCGAGGGATGACGTATCGAGGCGGCCTCGAACCCGGTCTCTTTGCTCGCAAGGACATCTTTTCCGGGCTCTTCTTCTTTTCTATTTGACGGGAGTTCTAAACGCCCCGCCAATGCAATTCGACGACTTTACTTCTTCCGATAGTTTCTCTTCGTGATTTCAATACTTTGATTTCGGATCCTTCCCAAGTATCGATTAAATTCACTATTCTTTGGATATTTCGCTTCGTTTCTTGTGCTCCGTGCATTCTATGGCTCAGATTAGGCGATTGTGAGTCAAAAAACGAAGTTTATCATTTTCGCCATTTCAAGGAAGAGCATTTTATTGATAGCAATGGATATTAGTATCTATAGATATCATTGATCACGCTTGGCGTGCAAGGCGTTGGTCGTATTATAATTTTTATTCCCTTATGACGCATTTTACAAAGACACTCATTTGTCGTGTGACGCAAATATATTCAAAAAGGCATTTTTATCGATGGTTATTCTTCAGCGGGGTTTTCCGTTGAGTTTTCGAGGAACGCGAAGCGCCGAGCGATGTTAAGCGGAAGACGGAGTATTCTAAGCGAATAATATTCGGAAGCGAGGAAATTAGGATGTATGAGAACGTTAGAAGAACACAAACGCGGTGCGTGAATTGCCGCTACGTTTGCCATCGATTGCTGACTTTGAAAACAAAATAAAAACGAATTTCGAATTTGTTTCTTCGAAATTACGAAATGGGGTCCGATTATTTTAGAATTCGTTGCTAATTACATTTATTGTTGTAAATTTATTTACAACAATAAATGTAATTAGCAACGAATTTAAATTATTTTTTTTATTTATTAATGTTGGCAATCTTACCAGTCAGAAATCTTTTAACGAGTTCAAAGAGTATCTTAATTTTCTTGGGTTTTTGCTCGATGTGAAAATGCTTCCATTATAGCGAAAAGTTAACATTATTTCCAGAGCCTTTGTTTTTAATCAATGAAAAGTCTTGAAATGACTATCACCGTAAATTAGACCCTAAAACTATCAATATTCTTGCGTTTAAGAGAAATATTTGTGAAAATTATTTAAAATAAATCAGGAATCATCGTCGAACCGAATTATCTTGTACTATTATCCACCTTCATAATATAATTTTTCATGTAATAGTTACAATTACTATATTTGTTGCGCAACTATAAAGTAGTATACTATTATGTAAGCAGATATGCCCCTGTAATTATTGTTAACTAACTATTAGTAACAATTGAGCAACACTGTCTCAGTCGATTGTTATTTATCAGCTTAAGTTACAGTACTCTCAAAGTGTGTGTCTTTACAATTGCTTAATGCATCTATCTGTCATCATTCCGAAAGCTGCTTGGTTCTATTAAAAACATTGGGGAGAGAATGAGGCTTACTAGGAAAGATGAGGAGTGAGGTAGTTTGCGAATGCTTCCCTAACTGAGCCAGGCCGCAAAGAGTGGAAATAAATGAATGCAACAGGAGTTAATTTGCATTGTGTATTGCTCTTTTTGTTGCATTCAAAGGAGTAGCTGAATGAGAATCACTCATACCTCAGTTGCTATTTTATTTTTTTTATCACAGCCGCGATACACTTTTTAAATTCCACCGATCTAAAAGACAAATGACAAATATTCCAGAAGCAGGGATTAATTGCGTTAGATGTATGCTTTTAATGTGATTTATATAATTGGCTGATATAGTCCATTGTTGTGAATAATATTTGCGACAATCTGAATGGACCACATCTATAATTTGACTTCTGGAGAAGTTCCTTCCACTTCGTCACTTCCACGCTGGCTCACAGTTGGCTGTTCGAATACTTTAGCCAACACACATTAATGAGATAAACACGCTCGTATGAAAATGAGAAAGAGCGAAGTGATGATATTGTTTTGTTTCTATTATTCGGCCCAAAGAGGGCGGACGTAAGAAGAATGTGCTCAAACTAGAGTATTGTTCCAAATTAAAAAAGATTGATAAGAGGGATGTTTGAGGTTTGCTATAAAAGGAGTTCCTCATAGAAGACGTAATAAATGACTCTCGAACGAAATTCCAACATTTCGATATATGTCGGTCTCCTACTTTTCCGCGGGAATCGATCTCATCTTGAGATTCGATCTTCAAAAGCCCTTCTTTTGAACTCCTACTGCGAAAACTTAAATCACGGAGAAATTTATTTTCAACTAAATAATTGCTGATTTTCATAAATACTTATTATTTCGTGAATGAGTTTTTGAAAATTCATACTCAATTCATACTCATTCTATTCAAAGTACTCTTATGTTGAATCATTCACCAGTAATTGTTTTATTTCTTGACTTATGAACAGCTATTGGTGATTTTAATATCTAACCAGCATGATGTTTCACGAAAATTGATAAAATTTGTCTAAATTTTACTCTCAAGTACTACTTGATGTTTAATGATCTCGAAACTTCGATATATCGTGATCATATTTCATGATTGGTGTGCGAATGAAAATAAACCCTTCGGAAGTGCTAATGTGTATACTTCTTTGATAGCGCTCATTTATTGCAGATTATTGCTTATGATAATATTTTGGAAACTTAAAGAACTACGGCACGCTAATTATTTCATGAGATGAGCGAATTCTGATCGCCTAACTACCGAAGTAAATACCGTTGCTACGTATTAAACAGCGAGGAGAATATTCATGGGTATTTTTAGAAACTCATTCCGAAGCCTACAATCCGTGGCAATCTCTAAATTGACATTTGTGTAACATTGGAAGCTGTTCTTCGTGGTGCGTCTTGGACCCGTCTTCTGCGCATGCGTAGGAATCGCTTCCGCGTTTTCGCTCTTCCTGCGTGTCATCATTGTTTCCGCGGGCGGATGATAGATGGCAGCAGCTCGCACGAGAAGCGCTTCACTTTCATCCGAAGAATGCGCCCCGTCTCACTTACGCGATACTTACGAAAGTCAACGATTCTGTACAATTGCGTATAATTGGATTGCTTTCCGGAATTCGATTCTCGGGATTTCTCATCTCGAGAAACGGAATTCTGTCCTCTAGAATTCTCATCTCGAGAACACGAATTACAAGTCTTCGCGAAATTTTCCATCTCGAGATCTTTGATAAGAAAATTTCTCGTGACTGACTTTTCCGATTTTCCGATAGGAGTTGATCGTCTATTGGGGATGTCGTTTAATGAGTTTTTCGCTTTTAATGAGTTTAAGAGATAAGTCATTTTTTGTTGAATATTCTTACAGGACGTTATTGATCAACAAATAGAACATAGAATTCCAAAAGTTTACCGTAACCAAGGTTTATTTTATCTGGAATACTCTCTAAATAAATTGCAGCGAACAGTATTGCCTTGTTGCATGGATATTCTTAAGCTCCGTGAAATGTCTTAAGAAGCAGTATTGTGAGCAATATGTGGACATTACTTTTCGAGGACCAGAAGGAGGCTTTTGGTAGCCCATTGAACACACTGCTAAGCAAATCGTCAAAAAAACCGCGAAAAACATCAGTTAAGACTGAGTTATTTGAAATTAAGATTATAGCCTTCGATTGTTATTACTCAAGGCATAGTGGAAAATATTGGAATTTGTATTCACTGCCTTCACAATTAGAAAGAAATTATTGCAATCTGGTGAACATGAGGGCGAAATTAAGAAGTTGAATATCCGAAATTAAGATCCATATATATATATATATATATATATATATATNCGTATATCCGTATATATATATATATATATATATAGCCGAAATATCTTCCGGAGTTGAAGAAAACCACACCACAAACGGTCATAGTTGGTCAATTTTAGGACTTAACCGTACATCGAATGATTAAGTTAAGTCTCAACTTTCCAGAATTTTTATTGAAGAAATTAAAAATTTCATTGGTTTAATGGAATTGACGTTATTTGTCGACGCGTATTTCGCTAAATTCAACATTTCCAGTCACTTACATTGCAATTCACTGCGCAAATTAGCGGAATACAACATTCTAAAGAATTGTAGGCCGCAGAATTATCAGAATCAACATTTCGATTGGATTTCGGGAGTAATTCTTTCATTTCCCCTCTTTGCTTTGAATCCCCCATTTCTTCCACTTTCTCTTGTTTACTATTCGTTCGGAAGAATAGGAATTCTCGGAATATAAAATGGAATTATCCGAATCCGTACAAATAGACATGAATTTGAATATCGCTCAAGCAAAGGGAAACGTCGACTTAAGTTGATCAATATGTCGATTTGGAGGCGACAAAAGACATATTTAGCTGTCAATTGCGGGTTGTTGGTGATCTTTCATCGAAATAAAGACCTTAACGAATGCATCGAGAAATAAGTTCTCCTCGGAGCGTATGCAACCCGCACCGCACCCACGTGCCAAATGTTGCCGCGATTTACGGGGCATTCGTATTCGTTGACATTATCGCAGATCTCATTTCAAACAAATTAATTACCGAAATACCGGCGTTTCTGCTCGCAACCTTAAAACATTCGTAATTGGATTGTTAATTCGATAATTGAGGATATTTCGTACTTATAGACTACTTCCGAGAATCGAACCCGGGACCTTATTCCCCTGTAAATCATTCGTATTTTATCGGAATATTGAAGTTGTTTCGTAATCTTCGTATATGTGCGTGCGATTCTATGCATTTACGTTAATTATATTTATTGCATTTTAATTCACTATTTTTCAGAAAAATTCAAAAAATAAAATAAATATGAATTTAAAGCGATTCCTCAAATTTGTCTCCTATAGTATTACTGGATTAAAAAGTACGAAGCAAAATCGAATATATCTAACAAATGAATTTGCATTCGCTAAAACTTTTAATTTGAGAAGTATTCACCGTTTGCTGTTAATAACTTTCTCAATGATTAATTTTCTCTAACCGTAAAAGCGAAAATAGGTTTCGACGGGCGATTGGGTTTTCTCAAGAGTTTTCGCATCCAACCGATGGCGCCTTAAAAAGTGTAGAAAATAGAAAAATTTGATTTGCTATTCGTCTTACGCTATCTCAAGGTTGCAATTCGGGATATGCGTAAGTCGGAGAGTTTGTGTGCGAGGGTTTTCATTTTTAACGAAATTTGGTCGGTGAGTTATTGAGGGGCGTAATTGGGCGCATGCGGATCGATTTCCATCGCTGCGCTTTTGTTCACTTCAAATGGCGCTCAATTTGAATACTTTTTGCATTCTTAAGGAATTACTCGTATTTGGGGACAAACCCTCGGAATTGCGACGCTATAATTGTTACACTTTGTAAGTTTAGTGGTTTATCAATTTATCTCGCGATAAACTCGCCACCTGTTATCTGTTTTGGTAAGTTTTTCCTTCCTTTAACGCTATCTTTTTCTATTTGCAACACCCCTCTCTCTCTATAGCAACATCTTCTTTATTTACATCTGTGATTTATTTATAAATCGGAATAGTAATGATTAATTTAACTTATCACTTGACAAACACTTAACTACATTAACCATGATTTCATCGCCTTATCTCCCAAAGGTCTGCGTTCTTCCATTCGGCGCTTATGCGGACATTTAATATTTTCCTCTCCCTTCCATCGACCTTCCCAGCCTAAGTCAAACTTCATTACCATAACACTACCAATCCCTCTGTTAATTAATTTTCCCTCCCTTGTCATGTTACGTTTCAGTGAACGTTTTATAATTATTTTTAATCGTGATTTATCTGTCAGATTTTAGCGCACAATTTAAGTTGCCACTATAGCAATTTTTAGTCTGACAGTAAACAAATAAATAAAAACAAATTTGCATCTTGCGAAATAACTATTTCTGGGTTTTTCATAGCAGCGGCAGCAACAAGAAGCCAATTCCGAAAAACAATTGAACTTCGAATTAATGGCGAAATCGAAAAACACATTATCCTCGAGACTCTCATCTTTGAGTGGATAATTTAATCCGAATTAATTAGTTAGCAGCGGAAGATTTATATTATATTTAAGAAAGAAAATGCCTATAAGGCGGAATTAATGGATTTTGAAAATACAGTCGTTAGTTGGCAATATTAAAAGATAAATTAATCGTTCATTTTCACCATCTCTTTCTTCATAACTCTACGTACGGTATGAAATTTAAATTTGATTCCTATGAAGAATTGCAGTTTCAGTGATTCCGTTGGTACCCAATAATATCCATCGTATTAAAACCTGAATTTCGCGAAGTAATTGGACAAAAGAATTGTAAGTGTCATATAGAATAGTGTCATAGAAGTCGATTCTGTCTGAACATTCTGAAGGCTGGTTTAATCTCATCCCTCCACAATAGGCAACGAAAAAATTTGGAGAAGGGACTGAGGACAAAGTGAGGAGTGAGATAGTTTGCTGTTGAGACAGAATGCTACACGCGGAACAAATCGACGTAAGTGAAGCTAAATGACTCTACGAGCGACACTTTTCATAGCATCCAAAAAGGAGGGACTTTAATCTATGTCATTAATACTCACGACTCGGTAGCTGCCGTATTAACCATGAACAAAACTGACGTAAAGGTAAATGAAAGATACATTTTTCTCTATCCTGTACCAACAGACGACTGGAAATCATTTCATTCATCACGACAAGGTATTTGTCCTAGCTGTTGTGCTAGCACCAGAAGTTGAGTAATCGTACAAAAACGTGCTTATTTATTTCCGTTTGTAGTTACGAGAATCGCTGGTCTTGCTAAGTGGTTGTCTACTCTCTTAAATTATACGCACATAGACAAAGTCGTTTCAATACAAGTACTCATTTGCTAGAATTTGTAACCTCGATTGCATATCGAATGCCATGCGATTCTTTTCTTTGCTATAATTAAATCGGAAGATGAAGTAATGCCAGAAACACGAAAGAGCGTTTTATAATTATTTTTACAAGTTTATTAAAAGCCTTTTCTCTCTTAAGCTGAGCGATTATTTCCTTGGGCGGGAAAAATGCCAATTGGGCAACACTGTTTAGCGTCACTCGGGCTGAGAGATCGGATTTCGAGCCCCTTTGGGGTCCCCGAGGGGAAGGCAGCCCTCGGAAAGGAAGGGGTCCCCGAAAGAGAAAGGGAAGAATGCGACTTAGGGATTTTGGGAGGATTTTTTCTCTGTTTGGAAGCGAGCCCATGGGGGAGCGCGAGTTGGGGGGGCGGAGAGGGCATTGACCTGCCGACGGCGGCGGCGGCGGCGGGCGTGGTCGTCGGGGGGCCCCAAGGGGGGACGCGTTGGGGTAGGCCCTCTCCGTGGGCCCTCACTCAAGACACCAAATGTTAGGATAGTCTGATGACCTTGACTACATCGCAGTGTCTTAGAAATTGCGCCTTTTGCTTTTCTATTTGAGATCTCCGCTTCGCCAAAGTAATTTGCGGCGGTTTAGAAGATTTGACGCCGTGTTTCATTACGCAGCGATGTTAGGAATTAACGGTACTGCTCACCGATTGCGGAATGAATGTGTTTAGTTATATAAGTCGGAACGAATCGTTTGTAACTAACTTTGAAGATCTACAAGACGATTAGATGTTGAATCCTGTTGCTAGGATACACTTGAAAGTGAGTTCGGACTTCATTTGGTCCGTCAGAGTAAAACGATTAAAGGCGAGTAATTCTGGGAATACTTAAGTCCCTCAAATTATTTTCCTTAAGTCGCTCAAAGTCTATCACAAAAAGATGTTTTATTGTCATTGGGGTGAGCGGCAGGTTCTTTAGATAATTCAGTTTTTAAATAATTGTTACAGGACTACACCGCAGTGTCTTTCAGTCTTATTTTGAGTGCGTTTGATAATATGGAAGGCTTAATTTTAACGAATAATTGAAAGTCCTCCTCACACTCTATATCCCATACGTTCCTTCTAACAATACTCAAGACAATTTCCTGCGTATTGATATTATCCAAAAAAGGGCCAGTAAATCTTAAAAAATATTCTCAAATTGCTGGGGAGAACAATCCGACAAAATAGAAGTTTTTCTTACATCTCCATGATGATTTGTTAAAATTATAATGACGATGGAAATGTTTAATACTTACTATGTTTATTCTTTCTACTGTTTCAGCGATTTTTAATCTAAGGCACTTCGTCCTATTCCGAAAAAAATTGATTTCGGTTTATTTTTGATTGAAATGAGGGGAAATGCTTGCAAAGATAGAAATATACCATTCGCAGGAATGGGGAACATACGAATTATCGATAAATATCCTAATAAATAATTTAAGTTTATGGTGCTTTTTCGTGTTTAAATATTTGTAATAAGTTTTGCAAATTCATTAATTTTTTATAAATAGATTAATTCGTGGATTGCCTGAAATTTAAGACATCAATCATTTAAATTGCGTTTATACATTTTATTTGTTCTTTTGTTCACCTCGTCTAAAAATGACTTTCGTGGAATAATCTTCCCGTGTAATTCTTACAATAGATTCGCGTTGTAGTTATCATATTGTCTTCTTTATATAAAACTAAACCAAAATTTAAGAATATTCTCATCTTATCAGTTCGCGGACTTATGCCTAGTAAATGTTTTTCCTCTGATATAAACTGAACACTTGTTATTAATGCTGAGTAATGAAACTTTATTTCCGAGAGGAAATAATGGAATTAAATTTGTATTTAAAAAGGGCATTTCCGTCTATTTTCGTATATTATGCATTGAATATTGCACTTTGATATTAACATTTTTGAAATAGTTTACAATAATGTATAATTTGCTATGCTTCAACAATGAAAGTAGTGATTCATTTACCAGAATTGCTGAATTGTTGCAAAACAATATAGACGCGAAACGCTAATTACAGCAACAATAAACAAAACAATGAAAAACGTTTGTTTGAACTTATTCGCGATGAGAAGGCGCAGTTTTGGTGTGCTTAGTTTGGTCAGTTCGAAAAGATGCAATTTAAAGAGATAGTAATATTGCGGTGGGAAGCAATCGATGAGAGGTGAATGTCTCCCGGAAAACTAAATTTAGTAGCATTTGCGAATTAATTTCCCTCTGTGACCTTGAAAGTGACGAACTTGCCGACTGATAGAAAAATCAATGTATTATTAGCGAAATTCTTATCAAATAGAAACATTTATTAACACGCTGCAATCGATTGCGTTCTTGGACCGCGCGAATTCAGACAATGGCGCCGAAATTCCGAAAATTCTTAAAAACCCATTGCTGCGAATTTTTAGCTGTTGCAAGTTTCTCGTACTCAATTCCTAGCCCGCAAAGTAAATGCGAGCACTTCAGTGAGAGTCACGACTTTAAGCGACCAAATTTCTCAGATCCAGCGTGATACTTCCGTGGTGCTGATACTTCTCCTTATTATCGAATCATTACTTGGTTATTTTTTATGGGCCGTTTCGTGTGACGTGCGTTGTAAATAGAATGGCCAGACGGACCGAATCTCTCCGTTGAAACTCCTCATTGATCGACTTAAACTTATAATGTGCCCCCTAAAAAAAAAAAAAA